>CAKALU010062064.1:14942-48226 GCA_916700995.1 Hozukius guyotensis
GATCAGCAGTGATTCATGGAGAGACCTTCGTCTGGTCAGCTAACATTACTGCCAAGCAGCTGAAATATAGAGTGATATTGTGGTTTTAGCTGACGTGTCTCGCCTCACTGTTTTGAGCGATGCTCGTTCATGTCCATTTAGAGCGAGCAAAGTGCGACGCTGACTTTCGTTGACTTAACGCCACAGGTGTCGCTGTTAACAAGCATTTCTGAAAGTTACAAATAGTCCCTTTAAATCGTGCTAACTGGATATTTTCCAGTAAATCTGTAGTGAAGAAGAAGAAATCAGGACTCATCCAGCTGTGATGCATTCACTGCCTGTATGCCAAACTAATAGTATACAGTATTTTCTGTGTAGGAAGCAGTGCATCGAGTCGGAGAAGCTCTTCCACTTCCTCAAAGACCTGGCGGAGCGGGCGACGTCTACGCCCGGCCAGAAGGACAACAGAGGGATGAGCATGTGGCCGCTGTACAGGTAGAGACCCAAACATCTCTTATCAGCTGTTTAAAAAGTTTAAACATCATCACACAGTATTTGGGTGATGAAAAGGGTGACCTGATGTCCTGTGATAGTTCAGAGAAGAGTAGTTTATTAGCACTTTTAGAAGCATTAAAGTAGGGTAACAATTAAATATTGTTCAAATGAGATAAAAAGAATTACATTGATTATTCTTACACGTTTTGTTCAGCAAGATAATCTCCAGAAATAACACCACTTTTATGATTTTTGAAGTGTGAATGCAATCGCCAGAAGTAAAAAGATTAATTTTCTGTTGATTGACCATCCGGTTAAATAACTAATCGCTTTAGCTCTTATTTATGTATATATTATATGATGTTCTTTCCAGGACCAAACGGCATGAAATTTCTGTTAAAAAAACATCTGAAGTTGTAGAAAAGGCGCCACGACGGAGCCTCGACTCGCTGGACAACGACTCCAGCTCCGGTGTACGTATTCTACGCCTCACATTCATCCTCTGACATGCAAACTAAACCAAAAGTTATGTTTCTATCCTCTCACATAGATACAACAGGAACATTATATATATATTTTTAGCACCCATCAGTAGAACAGGTTATGTATGAAAAGGGTGCTCAGTGGCACTTTAGCAGCATAGATTGTGTTGGTGATTGAACTCGCAACCAAAAAGACTAAAAGGCTGTAAGTTACAACAGCGGCCTCATGAGGCTGTAATGCTCATTACACTCCAGAAAACACACTGAGCGCAACTTTACTGTTCTTAGATTCTCACCTAAACAGAGGTAAAAGATGTTTGTCCCATGTTGTTATGCAAATTAAAAGGGGTTATTCTTTGTCTAAGCCGAGGAAAGAGGAGACGACAAGTTATTCTGAGTTTATTAACCTCAGAAGAGTTTGAAGTGACTCGTTTGCTCTGTTTCTTGCAGGAGTCGGAGCTCTACATCTGCTTATGAGTGAACAACCGGAGGAAAGAGCTGTGAACTTACAGCAGCAGAACATCATTTCATCATGTCTTGTTTAAACGTTTATCTTTATTTAAACTTTATTTTATGTTATTAACTATGAAAAAAAAGTTTTGTTTTTGTTTTGGGGGAAAAAAAACATTTAAGTTATGTAACATTTTAGACCTTTGGCTGCTTATGTACAGTTTGGGTTTTTGTTTTACTTTGAAAAAAGAAAGAAAAAAGATTTATGGCATTTTGTTGTGAAGCCTGATCCCTTTCTGTTTGTAGCAGAACTTAACACTAAAATATAATGAGCTTAAATTATGTCCCATCAGACTTTTAAATGATTTTTTTGTTGTTCAGGCAGTTTGCTTTAAAATTTTGTTTTATTTAAATTGAAAATATGATGTTATGTTCTGGTCAAATTATGTTACAATTTCGATGGTAATAATACAAGTTTTTCATACCATTTTATGCACCAGCCTTTAAAACTAAACTAAGTGCTTATTTTGCTGAATAGTGGCCTCGACGGTTTCTGTTTGGAGCGTTTACTTTTTAAAGCACTTGTAAATTAACGTTTTAAAGACCTTTGCATATGAAATGTAATCAAATTGTAAATAAATAAATTCAACTTCTGTGATTTAATGTGAAGCTAAATAAAAACAAATCAAGAGCATACAGGGATTGGTTTATTCCAAGAAACTAATCTTTTTACATCGTGAGGTGAAATAATGAATAAATAGATGCATTTTTGTTTTTTCTGAAAACTTTTTTTTTACTGGAAATTTACATTTTTTTAAGCCAAATATAGCAAAACGTCTCTCTGGAGTTGCTACGCTAGCTAGCTGCATAAGGAAACTTGTTTCCAACACTGATAATAAACATCTGGGCTAACGTTCCTGCTGATGGTCCGATCTGATCCGGCGGAGCTCGTAACGAGCATCACGTCTCAATGAAACAACGGAAAGTTAACGAACTGTTTAGCTCTGAGAGACACAGACGAGTAAAGTTCAGATTCAGCAGTCGTTCCTCCGTCTGGCAGTTTGAAATGAAACATGCATCTTCACCACAGTTACACTTGAAAAGAGTAAAATAAGTAAAAAAAAAAAAATCATCTTCAAAGCAACATTATTTTTTTTTCAAATAAAAGAAAACCAAACATTTATTTTAACTCTTGCATTAATTACATATTTATAGAAGTGGAGGCCAATTTGCATTATCAGTTCAGTAGATCCATCTTTGTTTTATTCAATCCAGAGTCCCAAAGGCACAGTTCATGTACGCTCCTTTGAACAACTGACCCAAATACTGACGGGGGGAGAAATCTAATATTTAAATACGTTGAAAAATTAAAACATTTACACAGACGGGTGACAGAATGGCCTCGCCTCATTGTCTCTTCTGTTAACTCGTGCTATGAGTTTACATCTTGTGCCAGAGAGAGATCGAAGGACAAGAAGTTATTTTTAAAAATGTCAAAACGGATAAGAAGAAGAAAACCGTGAACTACAGCGAACCGTCTTCAGTAGAGTCGAGCTCCGTAGCCAAATGTCTGTTTAATAGCTTCAAAGTAGTATCTCTTCCAGCCTTCTTTCGTGCGCTCCTCCTCGTCCTCCGGGACGCCTCGACAGTCCACCTTCAGCTCCGTCTCGCTGCTCCGGTCAAAGAACGTCATGGTGATGGTCGCGTAGTGCTCTGTGGAGAAGAAACACAACCACACATCAGCATCAGAGAGTCTGAAGCTGCACTGACAGATATACTATAAACTTTATTAGTAAATAAACAAGATACAGCAAATGTTAAATAAGCCCCAACATTGCTTGTGGGAATGTGAGGAGGTTCAACGATTTTGGACTTCTGTGATACGATATACAGTATCTCTCAAATACCTGTAAGTCCTAAGCTATGTATATCAAGCATTTATCCAGATCATTGCGTGTTAAAACGACTCATCTATTGTGAGGAACGTGTGCTTTACTCTACTCTACTGTTTTATGTTTGCGACCGTATTCTTAATTTATTTTATTTCTTTATTTCTATATTTCTTTATTTCTTTATTTTAATTCTAAATCTATATCCTTTTTAACTATGTTTAGCTATTTATTTCTTTTCAAGTCATTTTATTTATTTATTTTATTATTATTATTTTATACACTGCCATATGTTCAATTTAGGGGAAAGGTTTAGTGATGTATGTACAATGTGTTTTAATGTATAAAATCAATAAATATATGTTTTAAAAAACCTAAATAAATAAGCCCCAACATGTGACAATTAATTCTACATTTTGTTATTTCTGAATAATCAACCACTGATTAATATGACTAATATGCAGTCAAAGACATTTAGTCCATTTCTTAATTATTTCTGCAGCGTTGATAAATATACCTATTACCTTTCTGATAAATGATATATCCATATATAAAAAATATGATGTAAATTGCACCTCAAATTAACAGATGATAAAGATAATGTTTTTAATTTGTATATTAAAATATGCAAAAATTCCTAAAGATTTTCAATTTTGAGTGGTATAAATGAAGGAAAGCAAGAAAATGTTCATATTTGAGAGGTAATCAACGTACCGCAGGGCCAGTTGTTATACCTCCACTTCATTACTATTTTCCCATCAGGGACCTGGTGGAGAGAAGATTCAATGTTAGAGTATTTATCTATTTCATTTGAAGGTAATGAGGTAGAGGAAAACAAAATACAAAAGTACAGAAATAAAAACATCTTTAATTCTACATTGCTGATATACTCATGAATATATTCCTTATTATTAAGAGATGCACCCATCGATCACATGATGGTTTTACGTCGCGCACACACACAGCATGTCGCCGATGTGGATGTTCTTCATCTTCGTGAGTGAAGAAGACGTAAAGCTTCAATTTTTAACCCCTGTAGGTCCAAAATACGCCGAGGAGGAACAACCTTAAAAACAAGGTTTTGACCACAAGAAGGTCTGTAACTTAAGGTCTGTGCAGTTTTGGAAAAAAATGTAAGTTATTTAATAGTCAATTTTTAACATATAATTCAATTCCACTTTTCCATCAAAGAAAAGTTACAAAAATGTTTGTGTATGTTGACAATTACAGTTCTTATACAATCAGAATCGCCGGGTCAAACCTTTAAAAATTCAGAAATCAGAATCACCCAAGACAATCGGTGCATCTCTAATATTATTTTATGGTTTAAGGCTGCATTCACACCAGATCCGGCGGAGTCTTCCCATTCATTTTGAATGGAGGTAACGGAAAAATAGAAACAGAATCAACATTTGGAGAAACGCAACACGACGTCACACTGCGGTGGCCAATCAACGTACCCGGCGATCCGGAGCTGTATAACCCAGCCATGAGGGAACAAAAGACGTTAATCATCGCAATTAATGGGCCATTAAAGTGACCTCACCCACACCGCCACACAACCCTGTGACGAATCGTGCAACGTCTGATTCTGGTGTGAATGCAACCTAAAGGTTGAACGTCAAGTCTTACCAGATCTGTGAATTCACCAAAAACATTTCCTTCTAGTAGACGAAACTTTCCGCCCTTCTCTCCGTCCACCATCGCTGGAGCATGTGTGAACGCCTGGACCATCTGCAGATTGACGGAAGACAAATCGTCACATACGTACAGGTACATACATGATATTTGACCTCTGCATTTAACCCATCTTAAACATTTCGGAGCAGTGAGCTGCTGTAAAGCGCCCGGGGAGCAACTTGGGGTTCAGTGTCTCACTCAAGGACACTTTGACGGACAGAAGGAGCCAACCTTGTGGCCACAGCCGCCCCCTAATTTAATCAGATATTGATCAGATGAAGTCAAATCAAATCTTTGTTGAGGGCTTGTAACCTTTACATTTGTATTTGTTGGTTAATTCTTAAATAATAAAGTGAACGTGGGGGTCAGATAAGAGAGGATAAAGAGGTGAATCAGCTCACGTCCTGGTTGAGGAACACCCTGTAGAGATCAGCCGGCGAGGTGAGGAACTTTTCCCTGATGCTGAATTTACAGGTGGGGATCTTGACGCCGGTGTTGATTGGAGCAGCTGTGCCGCCTGAGGAGGAAATCTGTTCCACACAACAAGAACAAGAGTCTGGTGAGGGAAGATCACTGCTGCACTGCCGCGAGGAAAACACTGAGATGGTTCAGAACTGATGATTCTGTTACAGTAAATAATGCAGAGTTTTGTCTGATGGCTGGAGGTCTTTAGTAAATGACGAACCCGAGTTTTATCCAGCTTGGCTTTGGACTGCGATGAGGTCTTGGTCACACCGTTGGCTGTAGGCAGGATCATCCCCTGTGTGAACTCTGCAATAAAAATAAAAGAAATGAGCTTAAAAACATCTTTTTCTTCATCTTCACTGCATTAAAAGTATTTTAATAACAGTACTAAAGAATTTAATTCTGAAGGTCTTGACATACAAAGCCGACGGTCGGCCGTCAGACAGTTTGGGGCCGTCGGTGAGCGTCTGGAATGAGGCTAAGTGGTGAGTGAGAGTGGTGTGAAAATGGTCGGAAAATGCCACTTTGTTTCATGTACGTAACAACGGCTTCCCGTTTCCCTTTTTGAATGACGAATACCGCCTGCTGGTGTGGAGAGTTATTTCCTCTCACACAGGCGCAGAATGTACATGGTAACTGGCCGTCGGCTGTAGTCTGAGGCTTTTAATCTGGTGTTAGATTTTCCACATAAATATGATTTTTTAATATCTTGTTTTTTACTGCTTACTTACTTATTATATCTTTATTGTTTACTTGCTTATGTATCAAATCTTTACGGATGTCTCTTGTTGGTTACACTATCCCCCTTTGCTGTTGTAATCCTGCAAATTTCCCTGCTATGGGACTAATAAAGGATTATCTTATCTTGTCCATTAAAAATACTTTACAGGCGTATCTTTGTAAACCATAAATCTTAAAAAAAACTCATCAAGACTATTAAAAGGTGTGGACCCTTTTGTTTCACTTACGATCCCTGATTGTTCCTTTAAGATCAAGTCCGGTTTCACTCACCTGTTTTTAAGAACCCGACGTAGCTTCCCAGAGCTTCACGGATTTTCTCAGCTCCTTTTGTCCTCATCAGGTCGGTCAGTGGTGTTTCAGGTTCGTCTTTATTCAACGCTACAGAAATCTGGACAAAGATCACAGGACGGGCATCAGAGCGCTATTCCTACACCACACTGTCAGTTAGAAACATTACAAACAAGTTCTTCGGTGAAACTTACATCAAGATCCTCCATGTCGTTTTCGTCGGAAAGGTTTGGAACATCAATAGTTCCCGTATATTTGACTCCTGCTTTTGACTCTCCTGGTAAAACAAAGAGAATCCAGATGTCAGCAGAGATTCAAAGCCTCTTCATTCCTCTTTTTTTTCTATAATAACAACAAAGGAAAACTTATTTTTGATCAGCTGTTGAGTCACTGTCCTCTACTAGCTGTCCTTTTCTATTTTAAGAAGCATTTGATTGTCAAAATGATAAAGTGGTCATGACTTAACAGGAAACGTGCACCGCAGTATGCAGGTTACGTTAGTTTCCTGTGAATTCATCCAGCAGTGATAGCAGCAAACACAGTCGCCACCACTGACCAATTTTATTCAAACTAAATTCCCCCCCAAAACAACACCAGCAACAGTAGCCTCAGTCTTCTACTCACCGGTCCAGGTAGCTTTCAGGATCCACTCATAAAAGAAAATAAGTTTCCCTTTGCGATTGTTAATCGAGGCTTCTCCTTCCACTTTGCTGACTTCCGTCACCTCACAAGTCCCGTCTTCGCTCTCCACGCTCAGACCGACGAGCAGAAATTTTAATTTGTCCGACGACCAGTTTGTTGCATCTCGTTCGGTCCTGCAAAGTGAGCAAATCATAACACTGAACGTTAAGTTTATTTAACATTTCTTGGTTTACAGCGGAAAGTGTAGTTTGTTACAGGGAGGTTACTGCATTATTACACAATGACAACATAGTTCTGACAAGAATACATGCAGACATGATGTCATATGTGATGGATTACCCATCTCAAGCAAGCTTAAAGTTAATTTTAATACTGAGCTGACATAAACCAAAACCAACAGGTGCCTGGAAGCCAGAAACAACTCATACAACAGTCTAACATTGTATGATATACTGTGGAAAACGTGAGTAATATGTACACAGTGACTCAAACGGTCTAAAACAGGGGTATGGCCAAACCCCAAAGGGACGAATTTAAAGTCCAAGGGACATTAAATTCCTGTGTGGTAAATTAAATTTATGAGTGGCAGATGGACTTAAGGGGTCTGAACTTTCATCCTTCACATCCACATCCAGCTATCATTTGTGTTTGAAGTCACCAAAGCTGCATTTTGGGGAAAACTACAAGCTTTTTCAGGAACTATTAACAGCAGCATCCACTTATATATATATATAAGTGTAAAGACAAAGGAGAGATCACTGAGTAAATTTACTTTATAGGAATTTAATCATGACACAAAACCCATCTAGAGTCCCTTTATGTTACCATGGAGATCAGTTAGGTTACCATGGAGAAAACCGTAGAAACAGCACACAGCTCAGTGTGTATTCAGTATATAAGATATATGATGCAATCCCAAAACTTATGACCACTTTTATACTACTATTTTATTCCCAACAAGACAGAAAAAACTGGATGCATTTATAAGTATTTTATCAATGAGCTATTAATTTATAAAACACAATTTAATTGTAGCTATGGCTACCTCACAACAGAAGCTTTCTAACTACATGATTACACTACACAGTGTGTTATTACACCGACTCACGTGTGTTGTAACAGACTCATGATGTTGATGGCTAACATCCCTCCATACTGTACTGAACCTTACACGCATTAGAAGCTATACTAATGTTTTTATAACTGTTTTAATTATGTCTTAATGTTCTTTTGCACTTTGTCACAATGTTCTTGAATGTTTATGTAAAGCACTTTGAATTGCCCTGTTGCTGAAATGTGCTGTACAAATAAAGCTGCCTTGCCTTGCCTAACAACCCCCCATATATACTACTACTTTGTTCACAAGAAGACAGAAACAACTGCTAAATATGGATGCATTTATAAGTATTTTATCGATTAGCTATTAATCTAGAAAATACACTTTAATTGTAAATATGGCTACCTCACGTTTTTTAGCTTTTACTCTTGTGTTATACTCTATTTTGTTACTACTTTTGTTTACTACTACTTCTTTGTTCTCAACAAGACAGAAACAACTGCTGAATCTGGATGCATTTATAAGTATTTTATCCATTAACTATTAATCTATAAAATACAATTTATAGTCACTATATATGGCTACCTCAGTGTAACAACAGAAGCTTTCTAACTAACATGATTACATGTTATTACACCGACACACGTGTGTTGTAACGGACACATGATGTAACTAGATGCTAACATCCTCCATACTGTACTGAACCTTACATGCATTAGAAGCTACAGTAGCTACAAGCTAACTTGAAAAGGTTAGCTCGGTTAAAAGCCTTAAATGTGATGATTTACTTTAATAAAACTCTACATTTTCCACTCATATCTATCTATGAATAACTGAGTAAAACTACTTCATTTGAATATAGGACTAAAACCCTATAAAAAGCCATCTGTAGGTTGACACAGATAGAGCTCAGTGTGTGCTGTTAGCATCAGTTAGCATGCTGTTAGCTCGTCATTAGTCTCACCAGTGCCAGTTGTTGACATTAGTCGCGTCGGCTCTCTCCTCTACGATCCAGCGAGGATCTCCTTCTCCCCATTTAGCCATGATGTCTTCAGACAGAGGAAGGGTTTAACTGTGCAGCGGTGTGAGCAGAGAGCAGCTCGGTGTGTCGGTTTGCCGGTGTCTGTCCGGTGAGTGTGAGTGTCTCCCGGTGCACGTTGTTCACGTTGTTTCTAGAAGCCTCTCTGCTGCTGCTGCTGCTGCCTCTAGCGGTGCTCCTCAGATTAACCGCCGGGTACAGAACACTGATGGAAACGGAACTCTAGAGAAAAAAATGTTCCCCCTCCCGGAAGTTGTTTTCTAAAAGAATAGTTCCGCTTCATAAATCAATACCTCTGGAATGAATGAAATCTTTAGTATTCAGATCCTTTACTAGTACTAATATTAATAATATATTTTTTATACATATTTACTATATTGTTATTGTTGTTATTATATATATCTTGTCCTAATTGTTTGTTATCACTATTATGTAGTCATATTATTTCTTTATATTAATGGGTTTAAGTGGTTTTTTTGCCTCTTCCTGCACTTTATACTATTAATTTATTTTTTGTTATGTTGTATAGTCTTAAATTGTGCAAAATAAAAAAATTAAAAAAATAAAATAAATAAATAATACCTCAGTGTAAAAATACTCTGTTATGAGTAAAAGTCCTGCATTCAAAAGTAAAAGTACATACCGAGAAGTATTAGCATCAGAATACTTAAAGTACTCATTTTGCAGAACAGCCCATTTCAGAATAATATATAAATGTATTATAATTATTGCTGCATTCATTTGCATATTGCAGCTAGGAAATGTAGGGAGAATTTTAATTTATATATATATAAAATCATAATTAATCGCATGATGGTCCATGATTAATCATGATTAATCGCAAATGATTCACACATTTTTTATCTGTTCAAAATGTACCTTAAAGGATACATAAAGTAAGGAAGATTTGTCAAGTATTTAATACTCTTATCAACATGGGAGTGGACAAATATGCTTGTTTTATTTTGTTGATTATATTTTATATATATATATATATAAATATATATAGATAGATATATATACAATATATAATAAGATAGGAAAGTAAATTACAACAACATAAGAATAGAGACAGGAGTAAAATATAAAGTGTATAAGAAGTAATAATAAACACCAGTGCCTAATAGAATAACAATAAAAGTCAGATAAATGTAGTAAAATAAGTTAAAGAAATATTGCACATGATATTGAAATAATGTAAAATATATAATAATAATAATTATTATATATACACGTTGTTTCTAGAAGCCTCTCTGGCTGCTGCTGCTGCCTCTAGCGGTGCTCCTCAGATTAACCGCCGGGTACAGAACACTGATGGAAACGGAACTTTGGGGAACGAGGTAGGAACAAAAAAATGTTCCCCCTCCCGGAAGTTGTTTTCTAAAGAATGGTTCCGCTTCATAAAGAAAGTAAGAAATCTTTGAGAAACATTGACAGTGGTGGAGGAGGTATTCAGATCCTTTATTAGTACTAATACCTCAGTGTTATGAGTAGTCCTGCATTCAAAAGTAAAAGTACAAACCGGTAAGTATTAGCATCAAAATACTTAAAGTACTCATTTTGCAGAACAGCCCATTTCAGAATAATATATATCATATAATTGGATTATAATTATTGCTGCATTCATGTGCATAATTTAGCTAGGAAATGTGGGGAGAATTTTATACACACATATATATATATTATATTTATATTATATATTATATATTATATATATATTTATATATATATATATATATAGGCACCAGTGCCTAATAGGATAACAATAAAAGATAAAGATAAATGTAGTAAAATAAGTTAGTTAAAATGCAAAAAGAAAAATTGCACATGATATTGAGATTATGTTAAAAAAAATAATAATAATAATAATAATGATATATATATATATATATATAATCTAAATCTATACTGCATATTATATATATATATTTGTACATTTGTAAATATCATAATTTATTTGTTGATTATATTTTGTTTTTTTATTAAATCTGGAAGGTAACCTAAGCTATCAAATAAATATGCTGAAGTAAAAAGTAAAATATTGACCTCCAAAGGGGGCAAAATGGAAAAATACTCTGTTACAAGTAAAAGTCCTGCATTCAAAAGTAAAAGTACATACCGGTAAATATTAGCATCAAAATATACTTAAAGTATTAATTTTGCAGAACAGACCATTTCAGAATAATTTATATATTGTGTAATTGGAATATAATTATTGCTGCATTCATGTGTACATCACTACAATAATATTGCAGCTAGGAAATGTGGGGGGCGAATTTTAATTTATTTATTAGGGCTGTCAATCGATTAAAATATTTAATCGCGTGATGGTCCATGATTAATCCCGATTAATCGCATGCTGGTCCATGATTAATCACGATTAATCACATGATGGTCCATGATTAATCATGATTAATCGCAAATAATCAAAATGTACCTTAAAGGGAGATTTGTCAAGTATTTAATACTCTTATCAACATGGGAGTGGACAAATATGCGTGCTTTATTCAAAATATGTATATATTTATTATTGGAAATCAATTAACAACACAAAACAATGACACATATTGGTACCAATGGATTCATTACGTTTTCTAGTTTCATATGATGCCAGTATCTTCACTCTAGCTTTAAAACTGAGCCGCTACAACCTAAAAATCGCAAGTTGCGTTAATGCGTTAATAATAATATAATAATTTATTTGTTGATTAAATTTTGTATTATTAAATCTGGAAGGTAACCAAAGCTATCAAATAAATATACTGAAGTAAAAACTAAAAAAAATTGCCTCCAAAGGGGGGCAAATGGAAAATACTAAAGTATAAGTACTTCAAAATTGTACTTAAGTACAGCACTTGAGTAAATGTACTTAGTTACATTCCACCACTGAGCAGTGTTTGTATAACTTTTATCTGTAAAATATCTTCTTGTTCTCTAACAATGTGTTGATAGACTGTATGCATTTTTCATTTTTATTTCATTTATATATTTTATATATTTGGCATTGTACATATTTTGGATTTTGTGGATATTGTATATCTTTTTATTGATATTTTCAAACTTGCACCTTTATTTATATTTAATATTTGCGCTCTATATATTTGCACTCTTTCCTATTTTGTACTGCAACTGCTGTACAACAATTTCCCTCGGGATAAATAAAGTTCTATCTTATCTTATTTTATTATATGAGGCTAATTCCAATATCTTTGATAAAATACATTTACCGGACTGCTTTGTCAAGAGGAAATGTAAAGCTGAAACGATCAATCAATTAGTCAATCGACAGAAAAATAATCAGCAACTAGAACAAAAATAAATAAATCAACCAAAAATCGCCTGGTTTCAGCTTCACCAATGTGAAGATGTGCTGCTTTTCTCTGTTTTGTATAAACATAGATTATTATTATATACTGAATATCATTGAGTTTTTGACTGCTGACACACTCTGGCTTTAGGAAACTGCAATGAGCGTTTTTCACAGTTTTACGATGTTTTATAGACAAACCAATTGATCGATAATGAATCAGTTGCACCCCTACTGACATGCCCAGAGCATTTACATGGCTCACAGTAAACACATTCATTCCACAGACTTTACATATTAGACGGTAAGCAGGCAAATGAAGGGACTGAGCTGTTTCATTCTCTCCAGTTTCAAACAGCCTATACCTCTCTTACCTCGGTACGTATCACAGCATACTGAGGAAACATCTTAATATCTGTATTTTATTGACAGTGTTCACAAGTGGGAAGTCAGTGGGGGATCACGTCTGTGTTGCTGCATTAGTGCCCCCCGACAGAAACTTTTTTTTTACTTTTCTCTAATCTTGATTTCTTTGTGAAACATTGGAAACTATACTTCTATACCTCCTTGAGTCTATTTAAATGAAACCATGTGAGAAGTTTAGAGCGGAAATCCCTTTTTGATGGAACTGTGAAAAACTCATAGCAGCCCATTCTCCCAGGGCATCAAATACCGAGGCTTTGTCACGGCCGTCAGTGTGTGATACCACCGCACGAGGCACCCTTTAGCGCCTGTATGAGACGAACCGGGCTTTCCATTAACTACAATGTAAACAGCAACAGTAAACGCTCAGAGAAAGTGCTGTGGTAACGTAGTTTAAAGAGCGAAAAGACACACACTGGTGGACGGGTCCAACATTAAGTTTCACTTTCATGTTACAATCAGCTGTTTGTTCGTCCTGTGTTCACAACGTTCAGTTTCATTTTCATCTTACAAACATAGTAGTTATAAGCCCAACCAGGTAGTTCTTTCCTAAACCTAATTATAGTGGTTTTGATGCCATAAATAAAGTGACGCTAGGGGGCGTGACAAAGCAGCGATATGTGACATGTTGGGATGAGAACGTGTTGCTCATAGACAAGAGACCCCAACTAGACACAGTTTTTTAGTGAGGGATCACAAGCCAAAAAGGTTTGAAACCACTGAATTACTCAAAAATTAGTAAATGTACAACTCATAGATAAGGGACCCCAACTAGACACTGATTTTTAAAACAGTACAATATATTAGTGGGAGATGTATAAAGTAACCTAAAATGGAAATACTGAAAAATGAGTAAATGTACTTAGTTACTTCCCTATCATTGGGTACTGCTATTTGTATATAGAATCTGTGAATAATCAGAATAATTCCTCCACTACTTATTTGTTTTTCTTTGACAAAAAGGTAAGTAAATGTAAAATGACTCTTATAGATAACTTATAGACAAGGGACCCCAACTAGACACTGATTTTATAAGAGTATAAAGTACAATATATTAGTGGGAGATGTAGTGGAATAGAATACATGGAAAAACTGAAAAATTAGTAAATGTACTTAGTTACTTTCCACCACTGGGTATTGTATTTAGAATTTGTGAATATTTTGAATAATTCCTCCACTACTACTTGTTTGTTTTTCTTTGATAAAAAAAAAGGTAAGTAAATGTAAAATGACTCTAGACACAAGCCAAAAAGGTATAAAACCACTGGATTCATCTTTAACATGTGTTTTTCTAATGAAAAATCTTAATCTAAAGAAAGAAAACGTTTAACTATAGCTGTCAGATAAATTTACAACTCACAGACAAGGGACCCCAACTAGACACTGACTTTTAAGATTAAAAAGTACAATATATTAGTGGAAAATTTGGTATAAAGTAACACTCAAAAATGAGTAAATGTACTTAGTTACTTCCCTATCATTGGGTACTGTTATTTGTATATAGAATCTGTGAATATTCTAAATAATTCCTCCACTACTACTTATTTGTTTTTCTTTGATAAAAAGGTAAGTAAATGTAAAATGACTCTTTGATGGATGAGCGAACAACTCATAGACAAGGGACCCTAACTATTTTTGAAAGGTTTGAAACCACTGGATTCATCTTTAATATGTGTTTTTCTAATGAAAAATCTTAATCTAAAGAAAGAAAACGTGTAACTATAGCCGTCAGATACTAGACACTGACTTTTAAGAGTAAAAAGTATATTAGTATATATACAGTATATTAGTGGGAGATGTAGTATAAAGTAACATAAAATGGAAATACTCCAAAATGAGTAAATGTACTTGGTTACTTTCCACCACGGAATACTGCTATTTTGTATATAGAATCTGTGAATATTTTTTAATAATTCATCCACCACTACTTATTTGTTTTTCTTTGATAAAAAAAAAGGTAAGTAAAATTAGTGCAAATTCAGACCAAATTTCCATTTGTGATCTTTAATCTCCTCTTGTCACCTTTACAGTCTTTCACTAGTTAGTCACATTAAAGCGTGTTGTCTGTAGCAGAGAGAGAAGCAGAGAGGAATGATTAGAGAGGAATCCCAGGCATATGGCTCATATGGCTCTCTCTCTGTCTGTCTCTCTATTGTCGGCTCCCCTCCCCCTTCCTCTCTCTCTCTCCCTCTCTCTCCCTCTCTCTCTCTCTCTCTCTGCTGCTCCTCCGCTCCGCTCCGCAGCAGCAGCAGCAGCAGCAGGACGGACTCACAGAGACCAGAGAGAGCTACTTCAGTTTTTGAAGCCGTGGCATGAATGATCTCATCTGAACCTGATCTCCGCTTGATCCTATGACCGAGACGGGAATAAAATAACACAAACAACGAGGTGAGTACAACCACAACACACACACACAACCAAACCTAACCACCCAGCCGTTAATAATCCGTGTTTATAACCAGAGCTTCACCAAAACAGGCTTGTTGTTTTTAGCAACTTAAAAAGCAGCCGTTGAGAACTCTTGTTTTTGGGGCTAGCAGAGGAAGATGAGTGTGGGTGGGTGGTTCACTTTTTTAGGCTCTAATTAAGCTTTTATTTATATTTTTATTTCATATAAGTAATGTTTAAACACGTAGAGACTAATTCCAGGCGGATTTTGTAAAAAAAATGTACCCGTTTCACTAGAAAAAGCCTCAGTTAGCTTAGCTCATAAAGTCAAGCTCCGTTAGCTTAGCATAGCTAGCCGGCTAGCTGTGTTAGCTACTAGCGCAAAATGGCGTCCATTGTCGCTCCGGCAGCTCTGATGCTGAAAAGACAAAGCATGCGGCAGCAGCACGGAGACGCTCTCAATTCTACCTCCAACAGCTCTAAACTAACCGGCTCATAGTGATAATGTGATATTATTAAAGGGAGAATGCTTTAGAAACAATGCCACCCCGTTTTTGTGGTGTTATTTATATATTTTAGGAGGTTGAGATGTGGAAGTGTTGGGTTTTCAGAGAGCAGAGAGCAGTGTGTGTGGGGGATGGGTCCATGCTGGAGAAACATTGACGTAAAGCGAGGCTGCTTTCTGTTTATGCTCCAGGGCTCCTAGCATAATAATAATAATACTCACTTTAGTAGGAATGTTTCTACCTAACACTGTCTGACATATATATATATATATATATTATTGTGTAATACTATAGTATAGTATTTGAACTTGATTACTCATTTCCTGCTATCTGCTGCTAGACAAGTTTTTAAACATCATATGTGTTTCAGCATTTTCTTGTTAAATCTTGTTGAAACAGTGTGAGTAATTAACTATTAAGGTTCTTTTTTTAAAATTTACCATAAAGGTTATTATAAGAATAATAACAGGGATGTGTAGGTTTAAATGATTGATTGAATTGTATTGGAAATGATCTGGATATCAATCACTGCAATTGAGCATCTATAGCAGACAAAATATGTCTTTAAAATATATATTATAACAGATAAAAGTAGTTGAACATCATATTCTTCATATCACATCATATCATCAATCTTGTTAAAACAGTGAGACTAAATTAACTATTAAGGCTCTTTTTAATAAGAATAATAACAGGAAATGGTCTAATGAAATGATCTAGTGCAAAGTACAGAGATAATAGTCCAAAAAAGGTGCATTTTCTTGTTAAATCTTGTTGAAACATAGGTGAGTAATTAACTATTAAGGCCCCTTTTTAATAAGAATAATAACAGGGAAAGTGTAGGTTTCAATGATTGATTGTCATCTATAGCAGACAAAATATGTCTTTAAAATATAAATTAATTTTAAAGGTTAAGCTTGCAGTACTGTGGTAGGAATGTTTCTACCTAACACTGTCTGACATATATATATTATTGTGTAATACTTTAGTATAGTATTTGTAGTATTTTCACACTTGATTACTCATTTCCTGCTATCTGCTAGACATGTTTTTGAACATCATATGTGTCAGCATTTTCTTGTTGAATCTTGTTGAAACATAGGTGAGTAATGAACTTTTAAGGCCCCTTTTTAATGAGAACATAACAGGGAAAGTGTAGGTTTAAATGATTGATTGTATTGTATTGGAAATGATCTGGATATCAATCACTGCAATTGGGCATCTATAGCAGACAAAATGTGTATTTAATTATATAGTAGAATTTCATTTATTTATTTTTTTTTATTCTAACGTTTTTATCTATTATTTTGTTATTAAACTGCTTATTTGCACCAACAAAACCAAAGCAAATTCCTAGTGTATACCTCTTACACCTGGCAATAAACACGATTCTGATTCTGATATGTGCAAAGTACAGCGATAATAGTAAAAAAAAATTGCATTTTCTGCTATTATGTCTTAAAATACATATTAATCTTAAAATTTAAGCTTGAACCACTGTAAATGATCAGAATTAGGTTTATTACCAAGTAGGTTTTCACATTCAAGGGATTTGCCTTGGTGTTTTGGTGCGTAACGATAAACAAAATAAAAATAAACATAAATATAGAATAGACCTATTTACAATAAAAATATGTAAAATATAGTTTTTAAAATGCAAGATCTGTACAGTTTTTGCAAAATATTGAATTATAGAAAATATGTTCAAAGTACAGAGATAATAGTAAAAAAAAGGTGCATTTTCTTGTTAAATCTTGTTGAAACATAGGTGAGTAATTAACTATTAAGGTTCTTTTTTAATAAGAATAATAACAGGGAAAGTGTAGGTTTCAATGATTGATTGTATTGGAAATGATCTGGATATCAATCACTGCAATTGAGCATCTATAGCAGACAAAATATGTCTTTAAAATATATATTAATCTTAATATAGAGGCTGCATTCTGTTTTTGCTCCAGGGCTCCTAGCATAATATTAATAATAACTCACTCTAATAGGAATGTTTCTACCTAACACTGTCTGACATATATATATTATTGTGTAATACTTTAGTATAGTATTTGCGTAATTTTACACTTTATTACTCATTTCCTGCTATCTATCTGCTAGACAAGTTTTTGAACATCATATGTGTCAGCATTTTTTTGTTAAATCTTGTTGAAATATAGGTGAGTAATTAACTTTTAAGGTTCTTTTTTAATAAGAATAATAACAGGGAAAGTGTAGGTTTAAATGATTGTACTGCATTGGAAATGATCTGGATATCAATCACTGCAATTGGGCATCTATAGCAGACAAAATGTGTCTTTAATTATATAGCAGAATTTCTTTTTATTTTATTCTTATTTTATTCTAACGTTTTTATCTATTCTTTTGTTATTATACTACTTATTTGCACCAACAAAACCAAAGCAAATTCCTAGTGTATACCCCTTACACCTGGCAATAAACACAATTCTGATTCTGATATGTGCAAAGTAGAGATATAATAGTAAAAAAATACGTGCATTTTCTTGTTAAATCTTGTTGAAACAATGTGACTAAATTAACTATTAAGGCCCTTTTTAATAAGAATAATAACAAGAAATGGTCTAATGAAATGATCAACATCTCAATCACTGCTATTAAGCATCTATAGCAGACAAAACATTTCTTTAAAATATAAATTCATTTTAAAAGTTAAGCTTGCAGCACTGTAAATGATTAGAATCTGGTTTATTACCAAGTAGGTTTTCACATATAAGGACTTTGCCTTGGTGTTTTGGTGCATAACGATAAACAAAATAAAAATAAACAACATAAATAAAGAATAGACTTATTAACAATACAAATATGTCAAATATATTGTTTTTAAAATGCGAGATCTGCACAGTTTGTGCAGGAATGTGCAAAATATTGAATTATAGTACAGAGTACAGAGATAATAGTCCAAAAAAGGTGCATTTTCTTGTTAAATCTTGTTGACACAGTGTGAGTAATTTACTATTAAGGCCCTTTTTAATAAGAATAATAACAGGAAATGGTCTAATGAAATGATCTACATCTCAATCACTGCAATTAAGCATCTATAGCAGACAAAATATGTCTTAAAACATATATTAATCTTAAAATTTAAGATTTCAGCACTGTAAATGATGGGTGCATACCAGAATTAGGTTTATTACCAAGTAGGTTTTCATATATAAAGAATTTGCCTTGGTGTTTTGTTGCATAATGACAAACAAAATAAAAGCAACATAAATATAGAATAGTCTTATTTACAATAGAAATATGTATCTGCAAAATATTAAATTATAGAGAATATGTGCAAAGTACAGAGAAAATAGTCAAAAAACATGTGCGTTAATGACTTTTAATAAGAATAATAACAGGAAAAAGTCTATTGAAATGATTTACATATCATTCACTGCAATTAAGCATCTATAACAGACAACATATGTCTCAAAATATATATATATTATTCTTTAAAGTTACGCTTGCAGCACTGTAAATGATGGGTGCATATCAGAATTAGGTTTATTACCAAGTAGGTTTTCACATACAAGGACTTTGCCTTGGTGTTTTGGTGCATAACAATTAGGGATGCACCGATACCGGATCGGATATCGGGCCAATATTGACTCAACTAGCTGAAACACTGGTATTGGATCGGTAATTGGTATCGGCCGATACCCAAAGCCCAGGAATTAGTGGTGTCGGGACTGAAAAAGTCGGATCAGTGCATCCCTAATAACAAAATAAATAAATAAAAGCAACTACTGTTAATGTCAAGAAACATAAATATAGCACAGACACATTTACAATAAAAAAAGATGTAAAATATATAGTTTTTAAAATGCAACATCTGTAAAGTTTGTGCAACAATGTGCAAAATAAATAAATCATAGAGAATATGTGAAGTGTAAAGAGATAATAGTCCTAAAAAAGTGTGCGTTAAGGTAACGTATACAGACAGATGTGGAGGTAGAATAGCTCAATAACCATGCATAATACATTACATTTACATACATTTGCCTTGGTGTTTTGGTGCATAACAATAAAATAAATACAAATAAAAGCGAGTACTTTTAAAGTCAAGAAACTTAAATATAAAATAGACATATTTACAATAAAATATGTAAAATATATAGTTTTTAAAATGCAAGACCTGTACAGTTTGAATACAAAATATTGAATTATAGAGAATATTTGCAGAGATCATAGTCCAAAAAATGGGATGTGGAGGCAGAATAGCTCAATAATCATGAATAATTAAGTTTATAATGTTTAACAAGGTTTTTGTTCAATTTCAGGTTGTAGTTCTTGGTGTTAATATATTAGATTTTGTCTTATTATAGTGTTTTGTTATTTTGTCCAAGAGGATGTTCATGTACTTGTTTCAGTTTTGAACATTTCTCTAAATTTATTGAAAAATATAATTGATAATAGTATCACTGTTAGTGCCTGAGATTTTGGTAATTAATATATGTATATTTTTGTCCTTTTACATTCAGACGTTTTTGCATCAGTTGTATAGTTTGTTTGTCTGCTACAGGTGCAACATCAGAGTGATCCAGATATAAGACATTTCCAGTCTGATCTGAGTCTTTATCACAATAAAGAAAGTATATACAACAAATATTACTCTCTTTATTGAAGTTATATATAATTAAATTAATCTCCAAGTAGAATTCTTGAGATTTAACCCCAAAATGCTAAACTATAGGGTGTTCAAAAACCAGATTTATACTTTTCATGTCCCAAACTGTTTTGTCCTCACTGTGCAGTGTGCTTTCTCTCAGGTTGTAGGTCTTCCTGGTTGTATTTAATTTTTTACACATTGTTGTTGTTGTTTTTCCTTCAGGGAGGTAGTGCTCTCTAGTGTCTCTTGTTTAACAGGGGCCAAGCCACAAATGCACCACACAAGATGACAACATATGTCCATAATTGTTTTCTCACCCCTCTTGTATTTTAGATCTTCGGGCACTTTTCATAAATGACTTTTTTTCCTATTCTGTCCATTGTCAGGAAATGTTATTCCCTATGCAAGCGAGGACTCAAAGAATTAGATCCACTTCTTTCTTTTTTTTGGTGTTGGTATGGGTTATATATAATTCATCTGATCAATCAGGTGTAGCTGTAATTTAATCTTTCTTTCTCATTTTATGTCAGGTTTTCATGTGTGTAAAGAAGCACAGTAACTCCCCATGTTGAAGGCTGAAGTAAAGGAGAGTTTACAATCAATCCCCACTTAGAAATTTGTTTGATTAAATGTTATATTTTTGTCATCAGTTTTTGGCTGTAAAATCGTGCACAACACTCCTGAGTGCGTCAGTGTTTGCACAGATTATAGGGCCTTTAGATGAAAATTGAATGTTCTGCTTTGTTGGAGATGAATTGTGACAATAACAGCAGTGTTTCGTGCATTTAGTTTAATTTTGGTTTCCACAGGAAAGTGGGCAGTTTTTGTAAAATTGTTAACAACTCTTTTGCTGTTTGCTTTCTACTCTGTAAACCCTAATGCTATGCTTTTACAGTGTATTTTCATTGTACCTTTTGTGATTATTTTTAAAGAAATGTATCACAAATAGAAATTTGAAGTGGAATCATTCACCCAAACGCCCTGCCAACAGGTTTTTTTTTATACAGAAGAGACACAGCCGGACGCTGCACACTTATTTTTCTGTGTGGAAAATTAAATGCCGCAGGCTGCTGTTCAGAGCTCCTATTTACTTGCATCCCGTTTATTTCGGGGAGTCAGAGGGCCTTTAATGTTGGCAGGAGTGTTGTTTTGTTCCTGTAAGACATCTGTGTGCCAAACGGTGTGTAATAAGGAAGTTGACTCTACTTTTCTTCCCCTCCCTCAGTGAAGAGAAAGTGAAAATCTTGTTCTACTAGTTTCTGAAGCGTGGTGTGTGTGTAGACCCGGAAACCTGATATATATCCCTTGTAAATATTAGCGGTTCATGGTGGTATATTGTATTGTGATATTGTAAATGCTATTACTTGTCTTGTCACTTTTACCCCTTAAAAGCACCTTATTGATTAGGATATTTTCTTGATCACAGGTGGCAGTGGGAAAGAATATAAGTGCACTGATCATGTATCTTGAGTGCTGTGTTTGTTTTCTGACAAAGGTCTCTGTAGTCTGTGCTTACTTTGATGCAGCGTTTGCATTTAGTTGGTAACCATGCTATTTTCGGTGGCTCAGTGGTCTGTTAAAAGTGTGGTTGTTCCGCCCAGCAGGAGTCTTGCCTCAGACTGGCCTAAAATGGGCAGAAATGGTGCTGAACAAAAGCTGCTTGTCGCTCGTACAAAAGTACTTGAAGCGCTGCAGCCGGGACCAAGCTGCATTGCTATTGCCTGTGCCTCTCAACAGGAAAGGTATAGCAAACTTTAAGAAAAAAACTACAACAAACAATTTACTGTTTACTGTAGTCCATAAAGAGTTAAAACCTGTAGAGTTTATTTATAAAGTCACAGCTGCTGTTGAGCAGATTGTAGCCCTAGCTCCCTCATGTCCATACACAAATACTACACCACATAGCCTCATTACATCACACATTTACATTATTAATTACATGGCACTTATTTTTTCACTATGATCTTAGCTAGTGAAATTCACAACAGTAGGCATTTTGTGTGTTTGTCAGTGTGATAAATTAGCTAACGCTCAGTTAAGTGTCGGATATTGACTGTGTTTCTTTCTCCTCGCCGTCACCACAGAGAGACAACATGTTCCCGAAGGGCACCAAGCGCAAGTTCTCAGACTCCGGGGAGGAGCCGGTCCCCAGCGGTGAGCCGGTCCCGGTGGCTCCATCCGTGGCGGCTCGGGCGCTGACGTCGTCCTACAGTCTGCAGCGGCAGTCGTTGCTTGACATGTCGCTGATCAAGCTGCAGCTCTGCCACATGCTGGTGGAGCCGAACCTGTGCCGCTCGGTGCTCATCGCCAACACGGTGCGGCAGATCCAGGAGGAGATGACCCAGGACGGCACCTGGCAGATAATGACCCAGGCCCTGGCCGCAGCCCAGTGTCCCGCGGACCGCCTGGTAGCCACCGAGGTGCTGTGCCGGCAGACGGACGCGGCAGCTCAGGCCGGGCAGAGCCCGAAGCCCTTTTCGGTAGTCGGCCTGGAGGAAGGCTACCACGCCGAGGAGGTGGTGATGGAGGGAGACGTGGAGACAGAGGTCACCATGTCCACTTTGTCGACCGTCTCCCCCCAGCTGTCCTCTGCCTCCTACCTAGCGGGTCCCTTTGGCATGGGACCCTGCTGGGAGGAGGAGGAGGAAGACGGTGAGTGCGAGGAGGATGAAGAGGAGGACAGCGAAGAGTGTGTGTCAGAGGGAGAGGAGGGAGACCGGGACCACCTGAGCGCAGAATCCAGGACAGGGGAGCAGGTTTTTGGGACATTTGAGATCAAGCACCCGGCGCCGCCCCCTGACCCTGCGCTCGAGGAACTGTTTTCAGACGTGGACCCGTCCTACTATGACCTCGATACGGTGCTGACAGGCATGCAGAGCGCCCCGAAGATGGGGCCTTACGATCTGCTGGAGAGCCTTTCCTCTCACGGGCCCACGGCCCTCAGCTCCAGCTCGAGCTGCAGGTCAGACCTGAATGAACTGGACCACATCATGGAGATCATAGTGGGATCCTGAAACTCAGAACATTCCTCTGGCCTGTACTGATCCCTCAGACTCTTTCCAGACTATGCACAGTACACATGTGCATGTTCTGTATGTGGTATTGTTACACGTGGAGATTGTTGGGAGGTTTTGGGACAAGGTGGGAAATTAACAGCAAAGCCGGGTAGATTTTGGGATAGGCTGTTAGAGGTGTAGTTAGTCCCCTCTAACGGCCACTTAGGCAAGTCGGCAGCTGCTGTTGGGACCTTCATGTTTTATTCAAAAAAATGTAATTGGCAGTAAAAGTAGTGGCGGTGAAATTAATGAATTTTGGGATTCACGAGCCACGCCGGCCTGTGGGGCGACGCAGTTAGTTTCCTACTTTGTTGATGAAATCCAAAACTTGACAATATCTGTGAGAGGGCAAAGATAATTACCTATACCATGATGCATTCTTATTTACGTACTTTCCATGTTTACGTCTGTCATACATTCTGTCATACTAGCTCCTTCTCTCTGCCATTTTTGTCCATTTCTATTTATTGTAACATGGACTGAGGAACAATTCATCACACTACATGCATCAGAAAACCAGAACAAATTGTAAATCCAAATCTATGAATCAATGCATATTTTCCTAAAGATTTGAGCAATTATGAATGGAATATATGTATATGTACGTATGTGTATATAGAAATATATTTTTTGCATTATACAGCTGGGGGGATTTTTGCAAGTATCATTTGATATTATTATTATTTTTCCCTCCCAAGCGGTTTTTAAGATTTTAATGTAGCCAGACTCGAGACAGTGTCTTCCCATGGTTTGGTATAACAAGTCGACTGTAACCGGTGTCAGGACTGGCATCGTCACACTTTAAAAGGCGCTGTTCTTTCATTTTCTCAAAAGCTTTACGCAGGGCAGGGAAATTACTGCCAGCCACCAACCAAACGCTGGTTAAGATTTGACTGTTTCTGGTAAGTTTACAGTAGCCAGTGGACAAATGTAGGTAAGTTTCCTGCCCTGCTTTACATACAGATGTAATAACAATAATAACAACAGCTTTTTTTCCTGAAGCATTTGGAGAAACCCCGGGGTGATAACTGCATCAAGAAGCCATATTTCTTTCTCTCATTTGTTAGAACAACAAATGAAGAGGTCTGTGTGTTAACCCAATCTAATTTATTGTTGTTTTATTTATTGTATTTATTATATCTAGGTACAGACATGCCATATTGACGAAATCAACCATGAGGCCCGATGAAATTATATTTATCCAAATTTTGCCCTCCGTTTTTGAATGCAGTACCTATTTATTCCTCACTTTTTTTTTATTATTATTATTAGTAATAATAATAATAACCGGGTTACTATTCAAATCACTATGCAGCTCTGTCATACGTGTTTCAAAAATGATTGTATACGACTCAAATGTCCTTTAATTCCTTTATGCAAACAGTTGCCTTTCTCCTAAAAGATGTGGAAAAATCAAATGCATTTTTTCAAAATTGTTCCTTATCATCGTGATGAAGAGATTTTAACTCAGGCAAACAAAATGTATTGACAAAAATACAGTATTACGACACGCTTAATACCTTACCACAACACTCCTGAAGGATGTCACTCTGGTCTGAATGGGAGCTAGAACTTCAAAGACTAATTACCGTTGTAAAATGTATGCATTTTTTTATATTAAGGAAAAAACATTGTAGCATCTTTGTAAATATTTTTTATAATAAAAGGTGCAACTATTAATCGTGTGGTGTCGGTTGGATCACTTATTTTAGTATTATTTGGTTTATTATTTCCTTGTTTTCTTTACTGTTTTTATGATGGACTTGTTTTGACCTTTGGATTTGGGTGAGTTTGAAGGATAAGGCTGGTGATATACAGTATTATTATTAATATTGTTAACAGTATCCACAAAAAGACCATTGTGTTCAATACTTGATGACTTCCTTATCTGTTCTGTGGCACTCAGCCCCAAGCCCATTCATTTCCACTGAAGAAAAATCTTTAAAAATGTTTCACAAAGTTAGTTTAATGGGGCTTTTTTTTTTTTAAGTGATTTTCCTGAAGCAGTTGGTCAAATGTTACTCAAACAAGAGTAAATGGTGCATTTGTTTGGGACTATTTTCAGCCACAGATTTACTAAATGTTTATTATACTGAAGGAACATGTCCTCCAGTGCAAAAGTGTGGCTCATGAAAGTGTTTTTAATAGTTGTTGGACAACAATGAAGCTCTAAAAAGTAATATCAGGCTCTGATACACCATACTTTTTAGTAGGATCAAGTCGTTGTTTGGTTTTGGTCTTTTCATGAGATTTGTTGACAAAAAAAAATATAGAAATCACCAGCCGTATCCTTTTTAAAGGTACAGTGTGTAGGATTTAGTGACATCTAGTGGTGTGGTTCTGCTCACTTCATCCTTTCCAAGACCACGGTAACGCCATACGCCTCGCTCAGAGGTCATCCTCATCATAATAACACTACTTTAGGAGCAACGGAAGTCAGGCGGCGGCTGGCGGTACCACGGTTTAGCACTCTGTGGCTCACGTTACCGCAGTTTCACAAGCGTGTCAGAGAACTACGGTGGCCTTCAGGTAACGTAAAAACGTGACAGGCTCTCTCTAGAGCCAGTGTTTGGTTTGTCCGTTCTGGGCTGCTGTAGAGACATGGCGCACTGTGAAGAGGATCCGCTCCCTATGTAGATATAAACGGCTCATTCTAAGCTAACGAAAACACAACAATTCTTAGTTTCAGGTGATTAAACACTAATGAAAACATAGTTGTGAATATTATATTCCATTTCTGCTAATAGATCCCTCAAAAGAAAGCTGTCGGGTAAATGTAGTGGAGTAAAAAGTTAAATATTTCCCTCTGAAATGTAGTGGAGTAATAAGAAGCATGAAATTGAATACTTTTGTGAAGTATAAGTACCTCAAATTTGTACTTACAGTAACTGTACTTAGTTACATTCCACCGCTGCGAGAATCCAATATAATGTCTTAAAAATGCAGATTTTTTTGTTATTCACAGTCAAAAAACATAAACGTATTAAATGTACGATATGAAAAAGCTGCAACCAGCAGATGTTTAAGTTATTCTTGACAATTAATGTCTCTAACATCTAATCAAATATTAATCAGTTACTTCTCTTTTATTGATACATGTTGTCTATTTATCTAAAACGTAAACTACAAAAGCACTTAAATAATTTAGTAAAAAATAAAAAGTGTAAATTAACTTGGTCTGAAACGATAAGTTGATTAGTATATTCGAATATTAATCAGAAATAGATTTTTTTTATTAGTCTATGAAATCAGAAATACACCTTAAAATGTCCTAAAAGCCAACAGGATGTCTTCAAATATTTTTTTTTATTTGACCAACAGTCCAAAACCCCCCAAAAATATGAAGATTATTATCAATAAGACAACTGAGAAACTGGTATTTGGTCAATTTTTGCTTGAGAAATTACTTAAATTTGAGAAATTACTAAACGAAAACACAACTATTCTTAGTTTCAGGTGATTATACACTAATGAAAACATAATTGTGAATATTATATTCCATTTCCCAAAGTCCAACACACTGTTCCTTTAATGTGCTCTTTTTCAATTGTAGTTTCTAGTGGAGACAGTTCAGATGTAGAAGCACTGTTGTTACTTTTCATTCAGAGCAACAGATCTCTGACCAAGGCAACTATTTGGATCTGAATTAGAGTAAATGAGCAGTTATAAGGCTGGAAATGGTACTTAAGTCCTTAGTACTTACGCCAATGCAAAACCAAAGTGTCTGCAAGAAACCAAGACACTAAACAGGTCAAACATGTTCTCATCTGTATTTAGAGTCTTTACAAAAAACTAGAGAGCTGTAGACAGACCATCTCGCGATCTTGTCTCTCCACAGCCACCACGCCAAATCAGTGTGTACGGTGCAATGGAGCACATGATGACATGAGAGAAGTGAGTTTGGCTGAACAGGTGAACTGTGGCAGATTTATTCAATGTGCCTAACTGCCTGTCACACACTCAACTTTTAACCTATGTTAGTATGGACATACATGATTATGTGCACGCACACGTCTCTTGTATGTTGATAACTTTCTGACCAATCAAAATGAGATCATGTTTGAGTTGCTAGGTAGATTTGGCTCTGAGGAAACAGACTACACGCGCGTGTGTGTGTGTTTGTTCCAGGGTTATTATAGTAAACTAAAACTGAAACTAAAATAAGTAGTGAAAAATATTTTTAGTAAACTGAAACTAAATAAAAAACTAATCTTTAAGAAAAACTAAACTAAATGATATTGCCTGGTTAAAAAACTAATAAATCTATTTATATATTTTTTTAACTACAATATATCACTACCAGAAAAAGGAGACGGCATGAATTTCTGTCAACTCTTTGAACCACAGAAATTTAACGGACTTGACCTCCCAGGAAACGGCACTATGCTGCGATGGCTTCACATCGGACACTTAAGTAGTGCGAAGATTAAAAACATTATGGCCATTACTACAATCGATTAAAATAGTTATTTGCAATTACTCACAAATTAACCACTCATTATAAAGTATCTGAAGTAGGGCTGACAATCGATTAAAATATTTTGTCACGATTAATCGCATGATTGTCCATAGTTAATCGCAGTTAATCACAAATTAATCACACATATTTTTTATCTGTTCAAAATGTACCTTAAAGGGAGATTTGTCAAGTATTTAATCCTCTTATCAACATGGGAGTGGAAAAATATGTTTGCTTTATGCAAATGTATGTATATATTTATTATTGTAAATCAATTAACAACACAAAACAATGACAGATGTTGTCCAGAAACCCTCACAGGTACTGCATTCAGCATAAAACAATATGCTCAAATCATAACATGGTAAACTGCAGCCCAACAGGCAACAACAGCTGTCAGTGTGTCAGTGTGCTGACTTGACTATGACTTGCCCCAAACTGCATGTGATTATCATAAAGTGGGCATGTCTGTGAAGGGGAGACTCGTGGGTACCCATAGAAACCTATTTTCATTCACATATCTGGAGGTCAGAGGTCAAGGGACCCCTTTGAAAATGGACATGACAGTTTTTCCTCGCCAACATTTAGCGTAAGTTTGAAGCGTTATTTAACCTCCTTCACGACAAGCTAGTATGACATGGTTGGTACCGATGGATTCATCAGGTTTTGTAGTTTCATATGATGCCAATATCTTCACTCTAGCTTTAAAATGAGCCCGCTACAACCTAAAAAAGCGTTAAAATGAATTTGCGTTTACACGTTATTATCGCGTTAACTTTGACAGCCCTAGAAATAATGAGTTCTGGTAGAATTTGTCCTCTGAATGCATCTCCACTTCTGGCCACATCACTCAAGTGCACTGCAACAGTAACTGTTGAGTGTGTTTTTGTGGGTAGATTTCTCTTTGTAATAGTGCAAAATGAAAGTGAATTAGATGTGACTCTGCTGGCTGCAGCTGGACCTTTCTCCTCACGTGCTCTCACATGATGACGTTGGGCTGTGAGATTCTGCTTTAGATAAGCAGAGTTGGATTCAACAGAACAGGACTTCTGTCTGTTTGCAGCTCAGGACATGCATGCATACCCATAACCTGTTCAGAGTGGAATTATTCTATTAATAATGATTTTCAGTCTGCTGAAGAGAGACTTTTCATGTTCTCAAACATGCATAAAGTTGTCTGGAACTGTCAAAGGGTACTTGTTCATAAAATCCAAGCTTGCTCTGCACGTTGGCCTGCCGCCTAGTCTTCGTTTGCCCATAGTTAAAGATTAATGGCCTCTCGGTGACTTAGCGAAAAGGCAGCCCCGAGGAAAGAACGAGTCATTAGAGAAAGAGACGATTGTGTCTTTAAACAGAAAACAGTAAATGTGATGCAGAATATACATGTAGCGTTTCAGAGATGAACTTCTAATACATGTGTTGTCTGCTGTCGGAGCACTGCGACGCCTTTAAAAACGTGAGTGGGTTCATATTAAGTTAATAAGTGCTAACGTCAGCCTTCAGGTGCTGCTCATAAGCTTGAGATCTGAGGTCAAGACAACCATTTATCACAAAGGAAAACATTTTGTTTGGACTTAAAGGGACTGTTTGTAACTTTCAGAAATGCTTGTTAACAGCGACATCTGTGGCCGTTAAGTCAACAAAAGTCAGCGTCGGGCTCGCGCTTGCTCGCTCTAAATAGACATGAACGAGCATCGCTCAAAACAGTGAGGCGACACACGTCAGCTAAAACCACAATATCACTCTATATTTCTCCTGCTTGGCAGTAATGTTAGCTGACCAGACGAAGGTCTCTCCATGAATCAATGCTGATCCTAGTGCTGGCTTTTCCTGCTTCGAGGCTGAAGCAGGAAGAGAAACGTTATCGTCTCCTGACTGCGCCCGCAGGGAGACACCGGCACCCGGTCGGAGACGATAACGTTTCTCTCTGCGGAGCCCCGTCACTTCACAAGACACGGGAAACCTCTGTTGGTCTGGAGGAGCTGCAGCAGTTATTTCTGCACAAGTGTCCACTGTACATTCACTAGATATTCTCAAAGCTAAACTAACTCTTCTGCAGTGTGTAGTGTGCGCGCGTTCAAGTCTAGAGGTGGAGCGAGAACACGCGCGGTGTGTGAGTGAAGGTAAGCAGGCAGCAGAGCTGTGAGTCCGGCCAGACGCGAGCGCGCATATGCGAGCACGCATGGGATCCCGACCCGGTACATTTATACGCTTAAAAAGTTACAAACAGTCCCTTTAAATTAACATTAAAACAACAAAAAATGTCTGTTATTTTACAACAAACGCCTAATTAACTAACCTCTACATGCATAACGGTCATAATTTACTTACTAGATCTTGTAGTTTGTCTGTTTTTTTAGTGCTGATGTGACATTTAAAGAGCTCAAATCAGCATTTTAGGATTTAAGGTGGATTTTAATGGACATGCAGTTTTATTCCAAAACACCACAAAGTGTAGGTCAGCAATCATTTTCGTGGTGTTGAATATTTACTTTCTGTTCAGTAGAAGAAGGAGAAGAAGAAGAGGAAAGAAGAAGTGGAAGTGGAGCTGTGAGAGCTTCAGGAGGAAGAGGCTGAAAAACGTGAATGAAGAGTTTCCTTATTAGGTGTTCTCCCTCCCCCATCCTTCCTGTCACGTCCTCCCTCCCCCTCCTCTCTGAGTCATCTGTCTCTTTAAAATGCTGCGTTCAGGAACACACTGTAACTTTCTACGCCTTCTAGATTTTATAACACTGATATATTGATATTTGTTTGTTAATATTTCGATAAATACTTTTGAAATACATTATTTCTATATATTATATTTGTGCTTCCTGTTATATTCAACTTTTTAAATCCCTGTGTCATGAGATATTTGGCATAAAAACAGGTTTATAAGCCAGAAAAATGTAGAAACCCAGTGTTCTTGTTTCATTAAAAAAGGAATATGTGACAACAGTTAAAGGGTGACAGCACAGAGTTATTAATAACAATATAATATAACAAAATACTTAATGTTTCAATATTCTTGGATATCATTAGCCACAACACCGGTCCTCAAAGTGCTATTAACCTATTAGTACCCAAGAATCTTCTTTTACTGTTTTAATAAGGTGCAACAAAACATAATCTTTGGGGATTTTTAGTATTATCAACCACCATTGGTGGAACGTAACTAAGTAAATTTAAGTGCATGTTTGAGGTGCTTGTACTTTACGTTACTATTCATCCGTTTGATGTTACTTTATACTGCTTCTCCACTGAGGGAAATATTGTACTTTTTTACTCCCCTCTATATTCATCTGACAGCTATTGTTACTTTTTACTTACAGATTAAGATATTATTTAGTAAACATATGATCTTTTTGTGAAATTTTACTGCGTAATGCATACTTGTACATAAGACACTTTGAGTACATTTTGCCGATAACACTTGTCTTTTAGTAACAGAGTATTTTAACACTAGTGGTGCAGGCTTCACCTATAACTTAAAGGTCCCATATTGTAAAAAGTGAGATTTTAATGTCTTTTATATTATCAAGCAGGTTTAAGTGCTATATTAATACTATCATAACTATCAAAACGCTCAATATACGGAGAAATACACACAGCCAGTATTCATAAATTGTGCGTTTGAAACAAGCCGTTAGGATTTCTGTCCATTTGTGATGTCATAAATATACAATATTTAGACCATTACACGGTTTTAAACATAAACATTCTAAATGTGTCCCAGTTTATTTCCTGTTGCAGTGTATGTAAATAACATCAGCTGACAGGAAGTAAACATGGACCCAAACTGTTGCCTAGCAACGCTATTCCGTTGAAATGCACTAAAATGGAGCGTTTCAGACAGAAGGTAAATACAGGTATATTCAGCAGACAGTATGAGGAAAATAACGTTTTTTTTAACATTACAGCATGTAAACATGTTCTAGTAGAAACACAAAATACAAGTAAGAATCTGAAAATGAGCACGATATGGGACCTTTAAATCATTTTTTAAAGGCAAAAATTGTCAAATTATTTGATTTTTAGTTTATTTGTTTATTTAGATCTTTTTTTTTTTTTAGCTCAAGACTAATAAAACCGATACAAAATTGAATATATAACTATATATAATAAAAAAAGTAGTAGTATGAACCTGAAAATGAGCACGATATGGGACCTTTAAGTTGTCTGTTTCAGTTGTAGTGTCTATATTTATGTGTATTTAACAATACGATCCGGATTTTTATTCATTCTTTATCACTTATTGAACAAAATAGACCTATTTCATAATTAAAATCCCAATTTTCCTCCATCATATTGACCACTTTCGCCGCTCACGTGTGCTCCGGTATTGTTTCTGATTTTTATGAGGCGTCCCTGAATGCAGCAGCAGGAACAACCGGCCTCACATTCGCTGCCCCGTGAGAGGCGGAGGAGGAGCTCTGATCAGCGGGGGAACGGACCAATCACAGCCGGCTCTGAGCTCCTCTCTCCGGGCAGCGACTCCTCCTCCTCCCGCTGCTGCTGCTGGAGCTGGTGGAGCTGCTGTGGACGGACCGAGCATTCCTCATCTTCCTGAGCTCCATAGAGAAGGAACCGACGACACGACGGATTCACAAACCTCATGACTCTTTACAAGGACACATAAAGGTAGTTTTTAAACCTTTTTATTTATTATTAACTTAAAAATAACCTCAAGTTTTCTCCTTAAACTTAAAAGGAGGTTTTCCCTCATTGAAGTGTGTGAATGGTTGGGGGTGTTCATGGGGGCAAATAAGTAGCATGGAGTCACATTATTCTCTTATTTTACTACTAAAAAGAGAAGAAAATGTATAAAATATGTTATTTAATCATATATTTCACTTTGTTTAATGTTAAATAACACCAAGCAGCTTTTAATCTCTTTTTTTTCTACTATAAAGAGAAGAAAAATGTAGGAATATGTTATTTAATCATATATTTTACTTTGTTTAATTGTTCATCTCTGTTAAATAACACTAAGCAGCTTTTAATCTCTTATTTTACTACTAAAAAGAGAAGAAAATGTATAAAATATGTTATTTAATCACATATTTCACTTTGTTTAATTGTTCATCTCTGTTAAATAACACTAAGCAGCTTTTAATCTCTTATTTTACTACTAAAAAGAGAAGAAAAATGTAGGAATATGTTATTTAATCATATATTTTACTTATTTCAGATGTTCATCTCTCTGTTAATCATATATTTCACTTTGTTTAATTGTTCATCTCTGTTAAATAACACTAAGCAGCTTTTAATCTCTTATTTTACTACTAAAAAGAGAAGAAAAATGTAGGAATATGTTATTTAATCATATATTTTACTT
>CAKALU010062064.1:48684-60257 GCA_916700995.1 Hozukius guyotensis
ATATTTCACTTTGTTTAATTGTTCATCTCTGTTAAATAACACTAAGCAGCTTTTAATCTCTTATTTTACTACTAAAAAGAGAAGAAAAATGTAGGAATATGTTATTTAATCATATATTTTACTTTGTTTGATTGTTCATCTCTCTGTTAAATAACACTAAGCAGCTTTTAATCTCTTAAAATGGGGGTTAAACTCTCATTAAATGTTGTTTTTTTTGGTAAAACATTTGAGACACGATGATGTCTCACTAACTAAGTGAAGTCGTGTCTGTCTGTGTGGATGAGTAAAGTCTGTCAGCCTGCAGGGTGTCTCTCTCAGTGACTCATAACTGGTAGAGTTACTCACTTTTCTAATATCTGAAATGGAGAAAAACTCGTCCCACCTTGTAAAGTTTGCATTTGTTTGTGAGTCTTGTTTTCTGGTGTTTATTTAGGAGTAAAGTCAGTCAGTGAATGGAGGAAAACTACTAGCCAATGTTTGCTATAGGCTGGTTTGTTGCTGTTACATAAACTGGATGTTTGTTACGTGGTAATGCAGCCTGATGGGATCCTCAATGTGTCTCCCAACAAAATAATAATCACCTTTATGCTTCTATCGTAAAAGTTTGTTGTTTGTTAAGCAAAGTCAATGACTTTAAATATTACAGGTGATTATGTCTCTCAGAACTGAAACTATTAGTCAATTAATAGATCAGAAAATGCATCGGCAACACTTTTGATAATCAATTAATGGTTTAAATGTTTTTTTTAAAGCTAAAATGGTTAAATTATTTGTTTTTTTTTATTTGTTTTTTAGCTCACAAGATAAATATTCCAATAAAAAAATGAATATATAACTATATATATTAAAAAATACTATATAACACACACACTTCACATGAATACCTGCACACATTAACAAAGTCAGTTAAAATATATTTACAGAAACAGTATAGATTAATTGATAATTAAAATAATATTGAGTTGCAGCCCCAAAATTTAGCATTTAGTTTGGAGCGTTATTTAACCTTCTTCCTGACAAGCTAGTATGACATGGTTGGTACCGATGGATTCATCAGGTTTTATAGTTTCATATGATGCCAGTATCTTATCTTAACTTTGACAGCCCTAGTAAAGATATTAAAATTAGCTGCACTACTACAGAAACATTAATATATCAGTATTGGTCAAATGCGTTGTACATCAAGTGTAACTGGTAATCTATATATCTATGTAGGTCGATGTTGGGTCGCGGTGTGAAACGGAAGTGGAGCTGCCTGGAGGAGCTGGAGGCCGAGACCCTCCCTGATGCTGCTGCAGCAGAGAAGGAGAAGAACGGGGAGGACGGCGAGGGCGGGTTCCTCGTGGCTCCGTCCAAACCCGACATGAGCCACCTGCAGCAGCGCCAGCTGGTGCTCGGCCTCTGCATGGAGAAGCTGCGGGGCTACCAGGCCGGGATGGAGCTCAGCCTGCGTCGCTCCGTGCTGCTCATCAACACGCTCAGGCAGATCCAGGAGGACATGCAGAGCGACGGCGTGGGAACCTGCACACCGGAGGTACTCCTCGACGGCGCTCACCCTGACTCCTGCCTTCTCAGGGACGACTTCAGGAGGGAGGACATGCCGGTCACGTGCCCCGGCTGTGCAGAGGGCGATGAGGACAACCTGTCTCCGCCACTGTCCCCAGAATTCCCCTCTCAGGAGGCAAACAGCTCGCCCGACCAGCAGAAATCACTACCTGCTGCGACGATCAATACTTTTAGCGATGCAGTAAACGCCATGGGCTACCTCAGCGACCTCGCCCTGGACGACATCTTTGATGACATTGACACATCGATGTACGAGACTTCGGATCTGCCCTCTGCCTGGGCGGCGGGCTCCCTGTGGCCTGTCAGTGTGTCGCTTTGGGCGGAGGAGGACGTGAAAATGCGTTCTGCCAGCCACGCGTCAGCTGGGAGTCTCCAGTCGTGTCTGATGGACCTGAACGAGCTGGACCACATCATGGAGATCCTGGTAAAGTCCTGATCGCCGGGACGAACTCCTGATCGCCGGGACGAACTCCTGAACGTTTACTGCACACAATCGAGGAGTCTGATCACGGCTGAGGAGGCGGGGAACAAGGACGCTGACGGGACAAACTCAGATTTTTAAGGCTCCATCTGATATTTTTTAAGTGTCAGCTAGTTTTCTTGTCCACATAACTATTTTTTGCATTTTATGTGCATGAACTTGTGCCTCAAATGAAACACAAAATATTTATTACAATAGATGAAGAATGAGATTAGTAACCATTAAGGAAACGTCCACTCTTAAACGCTTTTATAGTGTTTTTAGTTGTTATAACTCAGGTGGATAACTGGCCAAACACACTCTAAGTGATGTGAAGGCATGTACAGATATTTCTAGAAGTCTCAGTGGAATTAAATGGTGGAAAACTTTATTGTTGACCTTCAAGAAATGCGTTTTTGAACAGACAGAGAGACCATTTTCTGCAGCCACTGTAGCAGGAAACAGGTCAGATCTGCAGCTTCAAGACAGGTTGTGTTTTGAGTATATGGAGTTACTTTTGTGTCTTTATTATCCAATCAAACAGAATAGATTAAAGAGCAAAACTAACGACGCTGCAATCAAAAAATGTTTTATTCCAAATACAATTAAATCACGATTACATTTTTTTTTATGCAAATCCAAAAGTGTTGTCGTCATACAGGCTAAAAAGCAGCCTGGGCACATTACAAACCTATGACGAGTAAGTGACAAGCTAATTGAGCTCAGCTAGCAGCTACATGCTGACAAAATCGTAGGCATTTTTTAACCCATTACAATATCACAGATTGTTAAACAAAAGCAATCTACATGCACCAGTTCAAGCATGACATTCTTGCCATTACTAAGAAAGATTCGCAAGCAAAACTTTTAGATCTGCAAAGAAAACTTTTAGATTTTTTAAAGAAAACTTTTAGATTTTTTAAAGAAAACTTTTAGATTTTTTAAAGAAAACTTTTAGATTTGCAAAGAAAACTTTTAGATTCACAAAGAAAACTTTTAGATTTGCAAAGAAAACTTTTAGATTTGCAAAGAAAACTTTTAGATTTGCAAACAAAACTTTCTCACAAAACTTTTGGATTTGCATTAATACATCTTTAATCACAAATTTATTTTACTTGCAATAAGACTTTTATAAGATAAGATAAGATTTTTTTGATCACATGTCGATAGTTTTGCTCTCAAACCTTCTGTTTGATTGCATAATAAAGACAAAAAAGTAACTCCATATGAGCAGTGGGTCAATAATCTGTAGTAAAACTAGACGAGGCACGTCTGAACAAAGTCGGTACACCGTAAGAGCGTTTAAGGTGGATTTTCCTTGATTCTGTGAATGCAGATGGACCCTTAAGTCTCCAGTGTTTATGCCACTTTTCCCTCCTTTTTTATGAAGTTTTAGTAAAAGCAGCAGCACCTCTGTGAGTGAATCCACGGCTCAGGAAGAGGGAACCTGAGCCGCCGTGGTTTGTGCGTCACTCAGACTTTGGTTGATTATTAATTGAAATCCCTTCAATTACTTAAGAGGGTGTGTGCTCCAGCCAGCCAGGAGGGAAAAGGCCCGGGTTTCCTTTCAGTATTGGGACTGAATGGTTTTTATCGGCTGTGTTCATGCGGCAGTCAGAAGGTGGAGAGTCTATATATTTATTTTTTGGCTTGTGAAAACGTGAACCACTGAATTTGGGGATTTACCAGCCAAAGAAGTTTCCAATCCCTGGAGGTGAACGCCACGTTCACGTCGTATCACAAGAAGAAGCGGGAAAAATGGATGACATCTTGTTGCTCCGATAGAGAGAAAAATTGTTGGAATGCGTTTATCTAATATTATTCTTATTTATGAATGAAACGTCAACCACAAACTATTGTCTATTGTTTGGGTGTGTGAGTGTAACTTATGATTCAGATTCTTTATGACCTCGGACTGTCTTCTGCTTGTTTGTCCCATTTGTGACATCAAATGGGACAAACTATCCACTAGAGCCTGTATGAGAAATATAATCGTCCTTTCACCAGAAGGTTGAACCGTTCATCCTTCTCGGCAGCTTGTATTTCAGCCCAGTCGCACAGCAGTTTGTGAAATAGTCATGAAATTTAATGTATTGTCTCGTGTATATAGACACAAATTTCACCTTTTTTTCATGATAGTCAGCAGGAAATGTCGGGTTATTGTAACCCAAACCACGATCTTTTCCTAAAGCTATTTAAGTCGTTTTTGTCACGTAACTTCGGTACTTAAGTTACGCCATTTTAGGTGTTATTTAAACCGAAACCGCGATCTTTTCCTGAACCTAACGAAGTAGTTTGTTGCCTAAGCCTAAAAAAGTCAATCTTTTCCTAAACCTAACCAGAAGTCAAAGTTGATTTATCTGTTACGTAACTTCCGTACTTAAGTTACGCCACTTCTGGAGTTATTTAAACCCAAACTGCGATATTTTCCGAAAGCTAACTTAATAGTTTTTGTCACGTAACTTCCGTACTTAAGTTACGGCATTTACGGTGTTATTTAAACCCAACGAAGTAGTTTTGCTGTCTAGGCCTAAACTTTTATTGTGATTGTTTTATTTTGAAAAGACTGGAGTAGAAATTGACACGTGTATCACGTGTTGCTGAACATTTGTAGGAAAAAGCACAAAAAATATGTTGTTGAAAGTCGTGCTGAGCGTCACGAAAAAAAGGGACAATTCGCGTCTATGTACACGAATCAAATAGATTAAATTTCGTGACTATTTCACGAACTGCCGTGAGACTGAGTTGTGTATTTACGGTAAATCCAACATGTCATGAACGCCGTATAAAAACATGTATTTTTAAATGTACCGGTTCTGACTGAGGAACCGATCGCCTCAAGTCCAACAATCAGGACGACTTCGCCATGTCTCAGAATTGTAAATGACAGCTATGTATTTTTTAATGGCCGTGATGGTATGGATTTTTATTGCAATGTTTTTTTTAAAAGACAGTTTTATATGTGTTTCTACCTGTCCAAGAAGAAGAAGATGCAGTGCTGCGACGAAGCAGATGTTCGACCTTCACTATCTGTGGTTTACTCCTGTTCTACCTCCTGATGTCTGTCTGTTGTTGTTGGTGTACCTGGACACTCCTGTCTGTCTCTGATAGAAAACCATTTTAGCTCTGAACATCTAATCCAATGGGGTCCAACGCTTTCCTGTCAGACCAAAGCAATCCGTCCTCTCATCTCGTGTCGACAATGTGCCTTACTACTGAACCTGATTTTATATTCGTGTTGAGGTTTATGTGGATGTCTGAGCTCAAGCTTCATTGATAAAAAACCTAAGAACTGTGGCGCTCAACGGTGTTGGCGTAAAACACTAAAAGCCAGAGCCGCCATCGCTTCTTCTCTCTTCCTGGCCTTTTTTTTTTTCTTTCTGAACACGAGTGGCATATGAGCTTAATGTATCCTGACAGGATGACAGTAAACTAGCTGAGGGAGGAGGTGGCAGCGAGGGCCAGGAGGGAAAAATAAGAGGAAGAGGAGGAGGAGGAGGAGGAGGGGTGGGAGGAAGCAGCTTGCGTCACTTGCTCAGTAGGAGGGGTTTTAAAGCTTGTTTTGCACAGACTCAGACCACCGACCAATCACATGAGATGTACGAGGAGCACACTGCTGCTGCTCCAACAACAACTTGTTTTTTGCTCCTGATGGCTCTGCACAGAAACACAGTGTTGGATTTCAGCCTCTGAAACAAAAACACTTCTCTGTTTTTGTTGTTTTATTTGTATAATCTATCTGACAGGACTGAATACAGGAAGTGTTATTTATAACTGTATGAGAGTGTCAGTAGGGTCTGTAAAGCACAAGCTGTATGATGTCGATGCTGATTATGATATAAATGTAACTGAAGGATGCTAGGTAATGAGATGATCATTAATAATGTATTGTATTTTTTGTGGAATATTTTATAGATTTTATTCAATAATACAGTAAAAAAAATACCCGAACTGCCTCGTGTGAGTCTTTATTCTTTACGCTTTGTTATGTCATTTCTGCCAACTAGGGCAGCTACTAACGATTATTTTCATTGTCGATTATTTTCTTGATTAATCGATTAGTTGTTTGGTCTATAAAATGTCAGAAAATGTGGATCAGTGTTTCCCAAAGCTCAAGATGACGTCCTCAAATGTCTTGTTTTGTCCACAACTCAAAGATATTCAGTTAACTGTAATAGAGGAGTAAAGAAACCAGAAAATATTCACATTTAAGAAGCTGGAATCAGAGAATTTTTAATGTTTTTAAAAAAAAAATTACTCAAAACCAATTTATCAATTATTAAAATAGCCTGCCAATTAATTTAATAGTTGACAACTAATCAATTAATCGTTGCAGCTCTACTTTAAAGCTTCCAAAGTTTCTCTGTTGGACCTTAAAAATGTCACAAACATTGAGAGTCTAAATGCTGCAGATGACAGGTTTAATGTCATTAATATATCTTGATAATTAATCCCGAAGCAACACTGAATAATCAGCACATGTTGACACATTAGGGCTGCAATTAACGATTATTTTTTCAATTAATCAATTAGTTGTTTGGTCTATAAAATGTCAGAAAATGTGGATCAGTGTTTCCAAAAGCCCAAGATATCATCCCTCAACTGTCTTGTTTTGTCCAAAACTCAAAGATATTCAGTTTACTGTCATAGAGGAGTAAAGAAACCACAAAATATTCACATTTCAGAAGCTTGAATTAGAGAATTTATATATTTTTTTTCGCAAAAAATTGCTCAAACTGACTAATCAATTATTAAAATACCACCTAGGAAATATTGCACGACAAAACGTGCCTTACTGCACACCACCCATGCATATACAATGAGGTATTAGTCAATACACGACTGACTGCATGTGGTTTATACAGGTTTTTTTTTTGCCCTGATTTAGGCCTCCCAGGAAAACTTTTCTCCAACACTTCACCAAAATCCTGCCTTCTTTACTGTGACTGGTTACCAAAAATGTGTAAACATCTCTAACCGACAGCATTAAAGCTAATTTCAGGCTGGCAGTAAACACCCTGGGAAGCTGAGCTCAGGGCAAAAGCTCCCTTTACATGTTTTTCACAGGAGTCAAAAGGAAGCCTAGACTGCTCTCTAGTGGTTATTTGACTGAAGAGCAGATGTGTGCTGAAGGTAATCATGACTATGCAAATTCAAACCGTATGTTCGGTGGTGTTAGTTGATGCTGTGGTCTGGCGTTTCTGCAGCTTCATCACAAATCTGATTCTTGCACAAAGCCAGCGTTTGTGCTCCTGAGTAAAGTAAAAAAACAGTAGCTCTTACAGTGGGGTGAACTGGAAACGGTCCCAGTTATGGAAAGTATTGAGTGAGAAGCCTAATCTCATGTTTCACCCTCACCTCTCTGCTGCAGACACATCTGCAGATCTACAGGACGATGCTACTATTCAAATCCTTTACTTCACTATGGAAAAACACTGCATCACACAAAAGGCAATCAAATTGACTTGAGTATTAAAAATAGTCATCATTAAATTATTGATGTGTTAACATGAAAGCAGTATTTAGGAGGTGCATCCTGTTATGTTTGGCGGTTTAAACTCCAGCAATTTATTCAAATAACTTTCATAATCTCTTAGTTTCTAGGGACGGGTGTTGCAAACTAGCATCCGCTATAAACACTATGATACTTGCATCGAACAGCTGTTTTCAGCTTGTCCCTATCAAATAAACCATGCATAAAATAAATAAATAAAAATCTTAATCTTGAGAGTGGAGCAGTAGCTTGTGCTGCCTGATTCAGTGGTGTAAAAAGAGACAAATTGGGGTGAATAAGTCTCACAAAAATGGGAATAATCAAATAAAATTGGACTTGAGTACAAGACCTGTAATAAGTGTCCTCAGTTACCTCCTACCTTTGCCAATTCTACTTTAACAAGAACAATAAAAAGCTTCCCACATGGCTGCCTGGGATGAAATCTACTTTAACATTTACTTTGAATGGAGCCTAAATTCTGTCTTTTTTTGTGGTTTGTTTATTTTGTTATGCATCTGTTTATTTGTTAGTTTTTTAAACAGAGAATATACAGATAATCATTGCTGCATAGGAGAAGAAATAAAACCGATTAGGGGCGGTCAAAGTTAACACGATAATACATTAACGCTATTGCTAGAGTGAAACTAGTGGCATCATATGAAACTAGAAAACCTAATGAATCCATCAGTACCAACCATGTCCGAATAGCTCGTCGAGAAGGAGGGTAAATAACTTGCGCTAAATTTTGGCGAGGAAAAACTGGCATGGCCATTTTCAAAGGGGTCCCTTGACCTCTGACCACAATCATGAGATTAGTCGCGATTAAAACAGATTTAATGTACAGTGTACAGGACATCTAGCTGAAGCTAATTTGCAGCCGTTGTCTGTGGTTGGACTGCAATAAAACAGCAAAACCAACAAACAGATAAAACAGGAATGACGTGAATCTTTTACCGCAGTATAATATTTTACTGCACTTCATCCTTCTTTCAGTTCACTACAGAGTCTGATTTCCCTCCAGAGAATAAGACAGAAGGAGAGTTACAGTAGATGTTGTTAGTAAGTGGACTGGAATTCAGGGAGTGGTCACACACGAGGAGGAGCAACACGTGAGCTACTGCACACAACCACTGCTAATGCTCCCATTAAACACATGTAGAGAGAGCCTACCCTCCTACCTACCTACCTTATCTATCTATCTATCTATCTATCTATCCATCTATCCATCTATCCATCTATCTATCTATCTATCTATCTATCTATCTATCTATCTATGTGAAGCTGTGGTAAATGACTGTATAACTGTATAAAGGTCTGCCTGCCTGCGGCCCGGCAGAGTGCTGCAGAGTGAGTCTGGGTTTAATGTTTCTCTGCAGGCAGACATCAGTCTGCTGCGGCGGAGCAAAGCCGGACTTCGGCTGACTCAGCACACACTCACAGAACAAACAACCTCTGCTGCTGCTGCTGCAAAACAATGGGATGGACCGACGGGGCTGACGGATAGATACTGTAGATCCAGCAGCACATGGCGGGTTTTTGATGTAAAAGAAACACATTTTTAATGCAAAGGAAACATGTTTTATCGGTGTAAATGATGTGTGAGGTGTAAAGTATTTGAGATTTTAACAACACAAATCAGTTCTGATGTTGGGCATGGTCACTTCTGCTCACAGGAAGTGAAAAACTTAAAGGATAGGTTCACAATTTTTCAGGACTGTCTTAAAACAGGTGATCGTATGAACATTGAAACAGGTTTTGCTTGTTGTAATCATTCCTCCTGTTCACTCTGGCTGTTAATTTAAAAGATACCCCCCTAACAAGCTCATATGAGGCTTCAGCAGTCTTGAGTTATGCCTGGTTCAGACTACATGATATTTTTGTCAGTTACGATGGTCACTATGTCAGATTAGGAGATCGAGAGTCACAAATTCTTGTTGTGACTTGGTCGAGAGACACGACCGACTACACATCGGTCCCCGACCACACCCAACTGTAGGAAACTCCGGGTCTGAGAAGTGAAGCCAATGCTGAAGTGCCTTAAACCTGCATTCTCTCTAACAGCCAGCAGGGGGCGACTCCTCTGGTTGCAAAAAGAAGTCTGATTGTATAGAAGTCTATGAGAAAATGAGCCTACTTCTCACTTGATTTATTACCTCAGTAAACATTGTAAACATGAGTTTATGATCTCAGTCGCTAGTTTCAAGTCTTCTTCGATACAGCATGATGTTCATTTAGTAAATTATGGTCCCATTTAGAGTCAAATAAACCATAAAGCAGGGGATGCTTTAGGGCGGGGCTACCTTGTGATTGACAGGTCGCTACCACGGCGTTGTCCGGTCTGGGAGTCGTCCGTGTTTTCGTCTTACAACTTTAACCCTTTCACAGTGAGTTTTCAGTTAATAATAATTATAACCTTTTTGGTCACTTAAAAATGTCTTATACAGCGTTCGGTTGTACTTAACTCCACCCTCTTGTGTCACTTCTGGTTGCAAAAAAACAAGACGGCGACGCCCAAAACGCCAAACTCGAGGCTTCAAAACAGCAGTCCACAAACCAATGGGTGACATCACGGTGACTACGTCCACTTCTTATATACAGTCTATCGCCGTAACTAAAGTACGGAAATTACGTGACAAATAAGTAAACGTTGACTTCCGGTTCCTCACGGGATACGAACAGCGGCCTCCTGGGAACATCCTACAAATGTCCAGCAACATGTGTCAAATTCCGCTCTTTACATGCATACAGTCTTTCCAAATAAACTTCTGTCTTAGATCTGCTTGGTTAGGTTTAGGCAACAAAACTACTTAGTTAGGTTTAGGAGAATATCGTGGTTTTGGGTTAAAATAACTCCAGAAGTGGTGTTACTTCAGTACGGAAGTTACGTGGCGAATAAATCAACGTTGACTTCCGGTTGCTTACAGGATACGAACAGCGGTCTCCTGGGCGAAAGTCCAATGTTTTATTCACCCACACATCCACCCTGACCTCCGCCCTACACAGCGTTTGTTGCTCTTTATACTTCTTGGTTCACGATTACATGGATTACATACAAATGCATTACTTTTCATAGGTAAAGCTTAACGGTGTCTAGGAACAGCAACATGTAAACATGTGTGACAAAGGAATAAAAAATGAATGAAATCTTGTGACTCTGTCTCAACTTTGTTTTCTTTCCTGATAAAGACAAATGTGGGACTGTGTGTGAGAAGCTACGTGACCCTGAGGAACAAATTCCTTTTGGTCTGATTATGTGTAAGTGATTTACCATGTCCCCTCCAGACACCGTGCAGGTCCGAGATGTGACCTGAACACATGCGTTCACGTAAGAAATGGATTTGAACCGGCGTCTCCCGACTCATAGGCCCCCCATTCACTTTTCGAGGGGGAAACAAATTAGCTGCTGGTATGTTGTTTTTCTTGACTAACTGTACGACACACACAGAGCACAGTAGTAGTGATTCGTCTGTGACCCCGGACCGCGTGGACTCGCTAATTGAGAGGGGAAATAAGGGGAAGTTAGCGACCAGGTCGTTTCCAAACAGCCAAAATTTAATCTGTTACTGGATCTGATGTGGTGCATTTTTAAAACCTAAAACTGGAACAGATTAAATATGACAAATTGTGAAAGTCATCACATTTAGTGGAACAAGATTTAAAAATTACTATTTTGGCACAACTGACATTTTTTAAGAACTTTTCTTGATCTGATTTGGACCAAATGTATTAGTACCAGTGGTGGAAAGTACATTTACTATATGTACTTTATACTTTATTACATTTCAGGGTGAATTTTTTTACTTTTTACTCCACTATACTATATGATGAGTTTTAAAAATAGCATGCATTACATAGATTGAACAAGCCAACAGTTTATAGAGTAACTAAAATTAGCTTTACTTTTACCAGCTACGACATAAAATGCTGCATGCAGACCTACAGTAACACTCACAGGGGTCATTCTGCATAATATAAGTACTTTTACTTTTGATACTTTAAGTACATTTCCCTGCTAATACTTGCCGTATTTTCTTTTTTCCATAATAATTTATT
>CAKALU010062065.1:0-16500 GCA_916700995.1 Hozukius guyotensis
GAAAAATTGTCATGTCCATTTTCAAAGGGGTCCCTTGACCTCTGACCTCCAGATCAGTGAATGTAAATGGGTTCTATGGGTACCCACGAGTCTCCCCTTTACAGACATGCCCACTTTATGATAATCACATGCAGTTTGGGGCAAGTCATAGTCAAGTCAGCACACTGACACACTGACAGCTGTTGTTGCCTGTTGGGCTGCAGTTTGCCATGTTATGATTGGAGCATATTGTTTTATGCTAAATGCAGTACCTGTGAGGGTTTCTGGACAATATCTGTCATAGTTTTGTGTTGTTCATTGATTTCCAATAATACATATATACATACATTTGCATAAAGCAGCATATTTGCCCACTCCCATGTTGATAAGTTGAATAATATTTTAATCGATTGACATCGCTAGTTGATTTAGAAGAAACTATAGAAAATCACTGTTTATAATTTGTTGTTTTTTTATTGTGCAACAAAAAACTAACTTCTTGTTTTTTTTTTTTTATTTTCTTCAACTTTGAAGCTTTTCTAGGATATGATTGGTTCACATTTTATTTTTATTTTTTTATTTATATATGTTTCATACTTTATTTATTTCAAAATCGTTTTCATATATGCAATTAACATTTCATACTTACAAAAGTTTATAAACACACTTTTTTTAAAGTTTTTCAAGGTCTCTCTTGTTCTTCATTGATCGACCAATTCAATTCAAAGACCAGTCAAGTGTTTCTGTTATTGCTGTTACTGAAGATAACTGCTGCGTTACTGTTTGTGCAAAATAATTAACACACGTTGTGTTCTCGTTCCAGGTATCAGGAAGGATTGAGCTGGCAACCAGATGACATAAAGGTAAGTTAATAACTTTATATCATTTTTTGAAACTTCAAACTAGAAATCTAAACACGTAGAATAGTATCAGAGACTGAACTCCATTTAAACTGTGAGAAATCTGATGAAACACATGCAGGCTTCGGTCACAACCTTTTATTCACATAAGTGGATGAAAGTCTGGGTCAGATGGGAAAAAAGTAAGTTTAATGGACTGATGGATATAATGTCTTTAATGTTGGATAAATGAATGGCTGTATGTATAGAAGTGTCATAAAGTGGCAATTACTGAAGCGACGGATGCATTATGGGTTCAGCAGAGAGAGAGTTTTGGGATCAGGCATGTTAAGAACCGATTAGCTTTACGATCAAACACACATTGGCGAATTTAGACGCACATTTTCACAAAAACGTCTAACAGTTAACCTCTTAAGCACTAGGGTGCTGGAAGGTGTGGTTCTCCTAGACAGACATACCCAAAATAAATCAAGAATAGCTCCACAACTACCAAGTCTATATCCATGATCTTGGTCTCTATGGATAGGTAAGACCTCAGAGAATTCATCCCCAGTGTCAGTAACATTGTGACTGTTACTATGTCTGAGTAAATTGGGATGAACCAAAGGAAAAAAAAAACATTTGTATCCTCGATTAAAATGTTTTCTAGATTAGACAGTAGATAACACCATTATAGCAATGATGTAATGCACAGAGACGCCACTGAATTCATTCAACAACTCATTGACTACAACTGTGCCAAAGCAGATATAAATAACACAAAGCACATAGATTCTACAAAGGTTTTAGTCAGGATAGGACTAGGCGGACTCTCCATTGGCCACTTGGATACCCAAAGTGTGCCAAATGGGGTTTTCTACCTCTTGAAAGGGAATCTGGCTCTAAAATACTACTGATATCCACTACAGGAGGCTATGTGCACACAATGGAGCCTTTGGCCATGACCTTTACCCTGTGCATCATCACATTCTAGCATTGTGCACAGTATAAAATCAATTAAAAACAACTAAATTGTATAATTTTGACCCCAAATGGAGTATTTTTATTATAATAATGAAATATGATCTAGTCAAACTTAGATAATAACAAATAAGATCAGTAACAACAAACATTGTTTGGAAAAAATCCACTGGGAGTGTTGTTTTAGTCGCGTTAAGGCCTCGTCTTTTAGAAACTATTCAGACCAAAAAAGACCACCACAGCATTTTATGAAGTTTTTAAAGGCAGTGATTGAACACACAGCTCTATGGTACCGGTACCGGGTTCGTCGGGTAAAAGAGGTTAAATAAAACAAACTGAGCTGATTTAAACTCTGGAAGACACACATGCACGGCCACACACATACTGTACAGTAGCAGCCGAGCCGTCCTCTAATGGAGCCACCACTTATCTAGCTAACTGACCACTGACAGTCCAATATCTGTCTGAATAATGGACGTGCATGCACTATCAGATTAGAGTGGACATTATCTAGAAGTGGGGCCGCGGTAATGACAGAGCGTCCTCTATCTGATCACAATGGATCCTCCACATTGTGTTATCTGTAAGTAAAACTGCAGTCATTCATCCACAGGGCGGGATGTGGGACTCAAACGGACCACAGATAAGGAGCAGACGGGACTTCCTCTGTAAACAAGCGATGCGGCTTAAATACGAGATGCTGATTAATGTAGCAGTGATGTAACACATATATGTTGCGGACACTCGTTGTGGCTGTTGAGCCAATTAGAGCTCTGATTAAGAGTTGGAACGAGTCCAACTTCCAGTTCTCATGAAAAAAACATGTAAGATGGAACAATTTAACTGTGACACTGTTAAACTTCCTGTTTAAATGCCTTGATTCATTTACACCTGGACAATTAACAGTTACACAACTTGTATTTAGACTCAGTTTGCTTCTTTTTGAAGATGAGGTTCAGTTACAAATCATGCTTTATTTGATCAGTTTAGGTACATCGTTTGAAATATTTGTTTAGTGAGCAGCTATGTGCGATGAATATTTGATAAAATGTTGTCAAATTCCAGCTGCCCACATCTCTTCACCCATGATTTCATCCACTTTGTTGTTGTTTCTTCTCATTTTGCTCACCAATTGCAGCATAAATTTACAAGTTACCTTTATTTTGTGTCCGTATCTGTTTTGGTACAGGGACACTGTCCGGAGGGTTAGATGGGTTGAGAAGTGATGTGAGTCTTATGATGTGTTGTCTATTTATCCAGTTGTTGTGCTGCTTTCAAAGTAAAAACTAAACCCGTATGTGTAAATAGTCATTATGTGAGTGTGGTTCTCAGCAGGCATCAGCTTTACATTGTTTACACTCATGCAGCCCAGTACAATCAGTCCTGTATGTGTGGCAGTGATTGGCAGTCAAGTCACCAATCCACCGGTGCTGTAGGCTGCTGGGATTTAACTGGGATGTCTGCTGTAACAGAGAAACCAGTCGCTCATCAGTGTAGCAGCACAGTTTGGTGCCATGTTGGGATGATGTCCTAATTCAGTCACATCTACGTTGTAGCTCAGGCATGTCGGACACATCTGTGTGTAGGCTACATATGGCGCTGCTGTTATGATTAATGCGATTATTATTAATGAGCTACTGTCCCTGCTGTTTTCACAAGAGCATGAAGGACTTCATTTGACATCTCACACGTATACCTGAAGTCTGCATTTAAACTGTTTAGACTGTTAGAAGCAGTTTCCAGTCGTTCGCCGGCATCAGCTCCAGTTTTAATGGCGTCGCCGTCATCGTCGACCTATTTCACGTTAAATAGAAAAAAGACCATTGAGGAGGAATCTCATTTACAGTAGTGTTAAATCACAAACATGATAATCAATTAGGGGTGTAATGATTCAGTTACTACATCGATGTATTGATTTATATTCCTACGGTCCAACTACATCGATAGGTACTCGGCAAGTTGTCCTTCACGGGAGACGTATATCGATATGACATCATTTTGAAACGCAAAAATCGATTGTATCGATACTAAGGATTTGCACCTTGTATTTAAGGACGACAAACGTCATATGAAAGTGTTTTTTAGCACTTTTATTAGTAAAAAAATCTTTAACGTTTCACCTGCAGGTGCTTTCCCCGTGCGCTGTCGTTTTTCATTCAGAGGAAGAGACTTTCCTTTCCCCGTCATGATATCGATGTGCACGCATCGTCAGCCTCACGTATCTAGCCGGAGAGCAGACGGTCCGCGAGGCAAATCATCACGAGAGTAAAGTAAAAAACAAAACAGAAATTCAACTAACGTTAGTCTGACGAAGTTTTAAAATGTTTTTCCAGATGTTTTCACGTATGAAAAGACCCAATGTTCGTAAAATAAAAGTTGTATGTATTTTCCATTAATAGTTGTTTACTTGTTTATATCCATAATTCATTTATATCCGATTCCCTTACAAGAAAAACGTTGAGGAATCCTGCTCTGTCCAGTATCAGCTATTTATTTCAGTCACACTGATTGAATTTTTGGCAAAAAAAGTTACTGTATCGATTTCAAATCATTGAATCATATTGTATCGCAATAAACCAAATATCATCCTTGAATCATATCAGAACCATGGAAATCGTATCATCGTAAAAAAACGTATCGTTACACCCCTATAATCTATCTTTATCAATGGCATAAAGTTGTCTTGATCCCCAGGAGGAAGGAACTTCATCAACAAGCACTGAATTGAGAGCTGACATGTTTGTCAGCCGGAGGGCCTCTGATGCTGTTTTTGTACAGTAAGTTCTCTCTACACTGCAGCATTGCAAAGTTTGCAGCCTGAAAATATGTCTCCATTTTTATGTTGGCATCATTCCGCCTCACTGATGCAGAGCATTTACCTTATAGCTTTATTTAAGCCCCAGCACTGATGCTCCATGTTGAATACTAGCAGGCCTACCTGCCTACTTCAAACTATTGTTGGTGTGTAGCATTTAGGTGAATCTATTGGCAGACATGGTATACAATAATAGGTTTTCTTTAGTGTATAATCACCTGAAATTAAGACTTGTTGTGTTTTCGTTACCTTAGAATCAGCCGTTTGTATCTACATAGGGAGCGGGTCCTCTCCACGGAGCCGCCATGTTTCTACAGTAGCCCAGAACAGACAAACCAAACACCGGCTCTAGAGAGAGACTTTAGCATTTTCACATTTTCACGTTGGCCACCGTAGCTCTCCTACACACAGGAGAAGTTTCAGTTGGTTGCGATCTGCAACCTCACCGCTAGATGCCGCCAAACTCTACACACTGCACCTTCAACACTTTCAGTTTCATGATGTTTCCGAACAGGAAGCCAGTCCACTGACCACAGCTGCTTTCACCATCGTTCACCAAGCAGTCTAAAGGTTTCATGATTCACCAGCCGGTGAGTTTAAACTCCCCAACGTTAGATGGCTGGTGATTTATCACCTTGTTCAAAATGTCCCCTCTTGTTCTTAGGTAACCCTGTAACCCTGAACTAACTATAAACAGCCACAAAATAAAACCGGATACATCGTCTCTTTATTGCCGCATCTCAAGTTCTCAAGCTCACCTTCTGCTCTGCTCTCTTCAGCTCGAACACAACCTCAAACACTCAGCTCTTTATTTATATGAGCAACAATGTCCTCCATACATAGTGCCTGTGTTTCTTTGCAACCCTGTACTTGACTGTGTGTAGTTTATAAGAGCCCATACCCTTCATACATATGCATGTACAGTGCACTTAGTACAGTATGTGGAGTGCATGTGGAGGTGTGAGTTCATCTATATGTATATGTGCTTAACACTTAAGGTATGCTTTATGTATGCTAATGGAGCCACGCGACTGGCACAAGTATGTACTTGCTTACTGTGTGTGTGTTTGGCTTTTACTTTTCCTGTCCTGTTATGAGCAGACTTATAAACAAGTAGCAGTGATGCTGCAGGTAGTAGAGGATGTACAGTATGTAGACAAGATACGGGCATCATTATGCAGCAGGAGCAGCTAGATAAGAGAATGACTCTGCAGAAATATATGACGAATGGTGAAAACTTTGATGTATCTGAGACTTGATAGTTGACGACGGAGCAGAAGCTCTCACAGCCTGTTTACAACACCATTTCAGTGCATATTTCCAAGAATAACAAAGTATAAACTGTGTATTTCGAGGAAATATGAGACAGGAGAACTGGTGGAGGAAAGTTCCGTATGCTGTTCAGCTTCTGCAACAGACCTGGACCTGATGCGGAAGGATGAATACGAGAATGCATTTCCTGTTTTGCCGTGAGCTCTGGCAGACCTGAAGGTCACCTTTTTACAACTTGCAGTTTGCGTGATTGGCCGATAGAAACGAGTTAGCTTTGCAAGTGTTTGAGTCATTATTTGAAGTGGCACGCCGTTGCCCTCTTTCGTGTAATAGTACGCCACCAGACTACACGGTTCACAGTTAATGATCACTCCGGTCAATATTGGAAAACAAGCAAACAATAATTGAAAACAAGCAGAGCAAAAGACCAATTTAGTTGTTCAACATTTTTATTAAAGATACAGCAGTGAAAGAAGGGAAACAATTAATTGACTGTTAGGTTGCTTAGTGGGACCAGAGGGAGGGAGTTAAACAGGAAACAGATGGACTATATGCTGCTTCATTGCACCGATATGTAAGTACCATATTTAGCTCTGCTGGTGCCTTAGATAAGTTAATTTATTCATATAGCCCTGTATGACAGTTAAGTTTTAAAGGCCTTTACAGAGTAAATGAAATACACAACAACAAACTAACAAACCATTGTAATCTATTCAGAGCCACCAGATCCCGTCTCTACGGACGACCACTTGGAGGTTTCTTTTAAAAATAGTAAAACGACTATGTGATCATTTTTTAAATGGGACATAGACATATACAGAGTAAATGAACAGAGTAAATGAAATACACAACAACAAACTAACAAACCATTGTAATCTATTCAGAGCCACCAGATCCCGTCTCTATGGACGACCACTTGGAGGTTTCTTTTAAAAATAGTAAAACGACTATGTGATCATGTTTTAAATGGGACATAGACATGGCTGTGGACATGATTGGGAATTATATAGCTGACTAATATTAATACCATTTGTATAACAAATTGGGAAACAGACACGTGGAAATACAGAGGTGGCATCAGACACCAGACCTGTTATATAAGAGGAGTCTGATGCCAGCAGTCTGTTGAAGATGTCAGTCTGTGCTACAAACGCCTGCCATTTCCAGCGTTAAGATAATAATAGAATATTATCCAACAGGATATTTTGGAGGTGTTGATGAAGCAGTTCCCTGTTTATTAGAATTATGCATGTTGGACTCAAGTACTGCAGCTTTGTTTAAGTTCAATCGTAGTTTTAATGTAGTGGTGCAGTTATGCTATAACTTTGGAGAAACGGGTTGCACCATAAGTTAGCCACAACGTAAAGATGGAGGAGAGATATAACTCACTACCATGAGCTATTGTGAAAGGTAAGAACAGAAGGAGTGGATCTGGTCTGCGCTGCCTTTGTCGAGGTTGAAAGGAGCCTCTGTGTTGTTGTGTCATATATATATATATAGGTGGAACTCAAGCCGTTTCGCACAATGTGATTGGTTGATCCCTTCCTACCAACTGTTACCATGGCGGAACATTTCAAAAGATTTGGGGAGGACTGATTCACTTGAGATGGTAGCTGCTGCTGGTTGCTGGTAACAGAGACTTGTAACAGTTTATGTGAGTGTTGATGTCTGCAGAATGTTTTCACCAAGACGGCAACGTTTTGAAGATACTTTTGTTGAGATTTGTATTCTTTGTGACCATATTTTTTTGATGACTGTCAACTTATTAAGTTAAAGCATAAATAGAAATGGTGCACCTGGACCAAGTGGGGAGTTTAGTGTCAAACTGCAGCCATTCAGAATGTTATCAGATGATTAAATGGATGTTATCAGTTATTATTATTACAACTCTAATGCGTCAGATGGGCCAAACTGCACCTAATACTTTGTAAAAGAGAAAGGGAAAGCAAAAAAACCCAGAAAAAAACATGATCTAACACGTTGGAGAAGTGAATGAAACGTTTTGTTTTCAACACGCTTCTTTAGGTTTAGGTATCGTTTAGGGAAATAATCGTTTTTTGGCTTAAAATAAAATAACTACGTTTCAGAAGTGAGAGTGAAACTAAACATTGTGAACACAAAGAAAACAACACGTTGTTGGTTTCACACGGGATGAGATCCCCGGTTTACCTAAGTGAAAGTCATGTGTTCTGACTACACCTCAGGTGAAGTTTCACGCTGTTTATACTACAGCACCTGACTTCCGCCTCTGCTCCTGTCATAATTACTGCGGCCGTTTAAACTCGTCTTCTTTTAATCCTTCTGTTGGTGATCGATGTGAATCGACGATAAAACCTACTAGTGGGAGCAGCAGGCCCCTTCTGAACCACATCTATGAGGCTGATAACCACTGATAACTTCCATTTAATGGGAGTTTTATTACATATACAGTTGAGATATTCCCCCAGACTTGATCAATAAGAGTTAATAAGTTAAGATGGCTCTGGGGTCATTCATCCAGTGGACTGGTGCATTTGAATTCTGTATTAATCAAATGAGTTTCAGTTAAGTGTTGGTATTTTCTTCTTTCCTGTTCCAAATATATTAATGAATTATTCATTATCAAACATTAAGCAAATGTTTGTTGTTCTTATTTGGTGGATGATAACAGACCGGTCTCCCCTGAGACATTCCCCCCTGAATGTGCAGCACATCAGTAGACCAGTTTTCCTCATGAAGTGCTTCATTTTTTTTTCTTCTTCTAAGAACTTAAAAGGAAACTTCAAACCTTCGATATCCCCCCCTTTCATAAGTTATTTGATTGAGTTCCAGTAAGACAGTCCCAGTACTGTTCTCTTGAATGGATTCCAGTGGATTTATTTTAAGTCCTTAAAGTTTGTTGTGCGGTCTTTTGAAGTTTGTTTAAACCAATCCCCGTGTGCAGCTCCACACACCAACACACTCGTGGTAGACGCTGTGTGTGTTCATCTTTGGGGGGAAAAGTGACTTTTTTTTCTGAAGCTTTTTTGAAGTTTCATGTTTAAAGATTCAAACCTGTCAATGAAGTATGGTGTCCAATGTTGAAACGCTGTCAACCAACAAGTTGGACTGGATCCAGGCCGGTCTCATACACCGTTCATAACTGTACCTACGGAGAGAAATGCACTGTGATTTGTGTATAATCAATGTAATCCACTTAATAGTGAGCCAGGAAGTATAAAGAGCGGCAAACTCCACATAGGGAGGAGGTCAGGGTGGATGGGTGAGTCATAAAACACCGGACTTTAGCCCAGGAGACCGCTGTTTGTGTCCGGTGTGAAACCAGATGTCAATGTTGATTTATTCGTCACGTAACTTACTTCCGTGCTCAGCCTAAGAAACGCCACTTCTGTAGTTATTTTAACCAACAAACCACAACCTTTTCCTAAACCTAACCAAGTTGTTCCCTGTGAAGATGGACATTTATTTTGAAAATACTGTATGCATGTAACGAGCAGGAATTGGCACGAGTGGCTGGAGAATTACATTTTGGGAAATACTCTAATACTTGTTTATGCTAATTTGATGAGCTGGAAATAATGCGACTGAACCAGTAAATGTGCTGTGCAACCAAAACTTTAAGCTAAAAAAGGGCTAAAAAGCTCCATGAAGCTGCAGAGTTGGTGGTAATTCTCTTCTGTTCTGTACACTAACTGCTGAACAGGGAGGATTTCTGTCTCCTGCCTTCGTACGATCCAGGAGGAGACAGATAGTTTGCCCTCAACTGTCTCGTTTATCAACTTTGTCAGTTAAAAATAGAAACTGACTTTAGACAATATGGACTTCCCCGGTGAAAAGATTAGTTCACGCTGCGACTGTGTCGTTATTCAAGTCCGTCTTCAGGTCTTTATCACTGTCTTTGTCCACCTTTTGTTCTCGGAGACAGTCTGCCAGCATGCGGAGCCGAGCAGTGACGGGCTCTTCAGCCGGACTCTGACACCAATTATCCCGCCCAGCCTTCCAAACTGCCAACACACACAATCGTCCATCGGCTGCCCTGTCACACCAACTCTGATTTTTCTCTCTCTCTCGCTTTCTGTCACCCTTGTTATGTGTCTGTCTGTCTGTCTCTCTACGTCCATGCCACGCTGTCTCTGTAACTGTCACTCTGTCTTTCCGTCTGCCTGTTTATTAACGTTGCTCTCTCCAGAGATTCACAGCATGATTTTTTAGTGCCATCATCTCAGTGTTTACAAGAAAAAGTGATGTAATGTCATAAATACGCATATTTGAAGGACATGTCCAAAAAAAAAAAACCCAAGGAGCTGCATTGGTGGTGGCATGCTGCCCTCAGCTACACGTGAAAAGACTAAATATAAGCCAGGGAATAAATGTCCAAGGGTTTTTTAGACGTGACCTTTGAAGCTCAATTTTACAACTCTGATATTTATCAGAGCAGCCATCATTTACTCTTTGGTCTTGAGGATTATGAGGTAGAGAGTACAAAACATTTCTTTAGAATTATGTAGAATCGTTTACATTACATTAATTTTGCTAATGTTTTCATATGAAGCGGTTTACAATAACTGCAAAGAAACGTCAAAGAAAAAAAAAAGGAACTTCAAAAAAATCAGCCCAAAAAAAAAAAAGTTTTCACCTGTTTTCCCTAAGAGGCAAAAAAAAATAACTTAAAAAATCAGCCTACATTTTTTTTTTTTTTTAAAGGAACTTAGAAAGATTATCCTGGCAAAAAAAAAAAAAAGGGTTAAAAAAACTGTTCTTAAGTCATAAACACAGGAGAGAAAATAATTTATATCAAACAAAAAAAAAAAAATCTTGCTTGCCTTTCAGGGCTTCCGTACTCCTTAATAAAGTAAAAATATTTGTATCTGATAACTTGATTAATCAATGTAATAATCGGTAGAATACTTGATTACTAAAATAATCAATAGCTGCAGCCCTACTTACAACTGCTAGCCTTCAGTGTCTCCATTTTTACATGAGAATGTCACAATTTTGGAAGTGGATTTTTTTGGAGTGTACACACTGATGTTTTTGAAGATGCTGGAATCTGCAGAAGTTACTGTTTATAGTTTTTATTTTTTTTTATTAATTACTTTATCAACAACACGTGTGTGTGTGTGTGTGTGTGCTCTGTTGCATGTACTTTTTAAATGCCCCACTGTGCATAAATATAGTTCTTCAAATTACATTTGAATTGAATTGAAATGCAGGAAACACAAAACCATGAAACGTTTTTTTGAAACTCGAACAAAGCAACAGTCAGTCTCCTGTTTCTATGACCTCAACCAGACTTCCCATTGGGTCCATTTGAAGACAGCGTTACATAATTTGTTGACTTTAAGTGCAGTGTAATGTATAAGTGGTGTGTGTGTGTGTGTGTGTGTGTGTTTTGGGTGGTCTCAAGCTTTGTGTTTCAGTGACACGGCGCACAGTATGATTAAATAATTACCGCTCCAAAGCAAAGTGGAGACAGGCTCAGTGGAAGCAGTAGAAGTGACATGCAGCTAGAAGAAGTGACTCACACACACTAATTAAACCTGACTTCAGCCTTTTCTTTAATTCCATTAAGCTGATGGCAACATTACATTTAGTCTTTCTAATGTGTGTCTCTCGTGGTCCTGATCTTCCTGATTATTCTCTTTAAGACATGAAACCACACCATTAGAGTCAATGCCTCACCGAACAGCGGGGTGATAAGTCAATAATATTGCCTGTGTGTCTGTGTGTGTGTGTGAGCTGGTGTTCCAGTGTGGCACTCCTGTCAGGTTAGTCTGTATTTAAAACAATCCTAATTATAAAACAACAGCATTGGTCATTTGGTCAGACACGTAAAACATCCTATCAATATGTATTTCTCTTCAAATAATGACTGTTGTCTTTTAGAAGCTGCTGTACAAGGTTGGGGTTGATGGTTTGTAAGGCAGGGCCGATACACCTATCTACCGATCCGATACTATCACGATACTTGGGTGCCGATTCAATATTTATTGCAATTCGGTATTATGATTTATTGCTTTTTTAACACTAGACCATGGGAACAAGTTGAATCATACACTTCTTTCGACTTTTACTTCAGAAAATATCTAAATTAATACGGTAGAAATGTTTGATTTCAGCATGTATGTAGTCAGAGATCTCCTGAAATCAAATATATCAGGATCATTGTCAGGCTTTATTTATTGCATTTATAGCAACCCAAAAACCAAAGAATAAAGACAACCTAACCCTAACCCTCACAAATATATTTTTGCTCTAAAGTTGTAGCGTCGGCCCATTTGACCACGGAGATGAGAGCGACGGCTGGCTCCACCGCCACGTTACCGCGATAAGATAACGTTTCCTGTCCGTGACAGAGTTAGCATGCAGCTTTAGCTCTGCTCTGTCTAGCTCTGCTTTTCCTGTCAATGTGTGAAACCCAAAGTGTTTCCATCCTTTACTGGATGCGTAGTGTTTACCACTCTGGATTTAACATGTGAGGGTGCAGGTCGTATCCACGACGACCCTCCAACGTGTTCTGCTTTTTCGTTTTGGCTCGCGGCGGCCGGCTGTGTTTTGTTTTGGTTGACGGATACGGAACGGATATGACGTCACAGACTCAGACTCAGACTAAAACAATAAAAGCGGTAACTTCCTTCTATCTCCTCATAGACTCAAAATGAAGCAAATATGTCGATTCTGGCAAAAACAATTACATCAAAATCATTCAAAAAAAGAATTGCAATACATAGGTGAATTGATTTTGTTCCCACCCCTAATGGTTTGGTATGGTGTCGCAGCGGTTTACATCTTGTGTCTTACTAGACAACAGCCAGAATTTTGATCTTTCTATAGCCTTAACCAAGTAGCTTTTGCCTCACCTTAAATAAAGACCATCTGTTATAATGTAAGAGGAAATTGTTATATGTCTATGAAGTATTGTTGAGCTTTAGACTATAAAGCAATGGTTCTACATCACACAGCCAGGTATTTCCTGAGCGAGGCACTAATACCGTCATCCAGTGACTCCATTAATAACGACACAAGATGCATCAGGATCTGTCTAATTCAGCTCAGCGGGGGACACTGATTGATTGGTCACATTGTGTGTCCACTTTGCTGTAATTAATCGCAGCAGCTTGTCGCAATGTCGTGGAAAATATGAATCCGTCTGAAGTTGGGAAAAGTCGAGATAAACGGCTCAATTAGCCTCAATCTGTTGCTGAATTTTGACAAAAAGCTCATTACTGCACCGCAGGTCAGACAGCAGGCTGAAGTCGGTTTGATAATCACTAGTTGGACGCAGGTTTCACATTTTTCCATCAAGTTAACGTTACTGTGAGTAGTAGATTGGGTTGCGTTTAAAGGCACTGACAGATTACCAATTTTGTTGTTAAGGTATTTGATTCTCATTTAAGAGTTTTGAGCCAATAATGGAAGGTTGTAAATGAGATGTGGTAGATGAGAGATGACATCGCCAGGTACGGTAGGGAACTAAAACAGGAGGAGGCCGGAGAGATGGAAGAAAAAAATCAATCAACACAAGCAGCAGCTGTTTACAGCAGGTCAGATCAGACAGGAAGCAGCAGCAGCAGCAGCAGCAGCAGCAGCCGTGTGATGATCAGTGGAGCGACAGTGAGAGCTCCTCACATCATATAGACCGCCTTTTACTTGAGTCAAAGTAGAAAAACCACAGGCTACAAATACTCCATACTCTAAGTAAAATTCATTAAGTAAAAGTGCAGAGGTATTATCATCAAAAAGTACCGACAGTATCAAAAGTAAAAGTACTCATTATGCAGAATGGCAGTGGATTAGCAGAAAATGTAAATACTCAAATAAAGTAGTATGTCAAAATTGTACTCAAGTACTGTACTTATATATGCCACCGATATAAGTATTCATTTCATTTTTATTTCCCTTCAAGTGTTCTGGGTTCTGTTAAAGGTTTGTTTTATTATTGCATTGCCAGTTACTTTGTTATTGAGAAGTCCTATTGAAATAGATTCACTATAATCATACATATTATTATTACTAATATTAACAGGACATGAATTCAGAGCTGTAAAAACACTGTTTAGCAAACAACGGACGTTGGCGCTGCCTCGGAGAAACTGCTGCTCACCAAACCAATAATTGAACTCTGTGTGTAATTTGATTAAATGTGCTCACTCTGGTTCAAAGTTATTTCTACAATTCATAAAAAGTCACATTAAAACGGCAGTTACACTAAATCTGTTAGTGATTATAGTAATTGTGACCGTCAGTCTGTGTTATTAGAGGTGAGTTTTTTTGCCTTCAGTGAGCACCCATTATCCATTTCATCTCCCTCTGTGCCCACCCATTGCTTTCAGTTTACACACACACACACACACACACACACACACACACGTTCCTGCACACAGACAGAGCTCGTGCCTCCTCCAGCTTGCAGCCGCGCTAGTTAGCGTAGCATCAGGTATGTGGAGGATCCTCTGCCTCAGCCTTAATTGCATTCCTCTGGGCTCGACTCGCCTCCCCTGGAGAGTCAACAATCTTCTTTGTGCCTTTGATCTTAACGAGCCTTATTAACTACCATGGCAACCGCAGGGGCTTCTGGGACGGCGGTGCTGTCGGGCCTTTTATTATTGGACAGAAATAAAGGGGCCGGCCTGGCACGCACTGCTGCTGCTGCAGGGAGGTTTCGGATTAGGAGGGATTGTAAATCACAATGGGTGCCGTGCTGTTTCAAAATATTATCTCTGAGCTAATTGTAATGAGTCCAGGCGCTTTTTTTTTCTGCAAAAACAATGATTTTCACTCGCTGGAAATAATTCCGCAGCATCTTATTGAATGTGGATGAATGTTTATTGACTCATGTTGTGGAGGGAGTTTAGAAATTTGCCTAACTAGAGATGCTGTGATCCACAGATTTAGATTGTGCATATGTGCAGGATATAATCAAATAGAAAAGCCCCAATAAAAATCATTCCTCTGCAATATTAGTTTAATTGAACTAACAACTGTGTTGTGTCAGAGGTATTGATCCAGCTGTGTTATTATTGTTCATCCTGTAGTATATTGGGTTGCTTAATGTTGTGCTGGGTCACAAAGCAGGATCTGGTTAAAGTGGCAATAGACACGTTTTTGGTTTTAATTTATCATTATGAAGTAAATGTTGATTGTGCAATGTAATGGCTATAGAATAATGACACCATCGGCTTTTTGATCGGTGCGTCAACCATTGCACGACCAGCAACCTTTTGTTTTCCCAGATAGCTATTGGTAGCAATTAGTAAATATTCTGATGATCGGTTTTGCTGTTTAGATGCCACTATTGTCGCAGTATTCCTCCCCCGCATTGACTTCGCAAAAAGTCCGTCAATACCGTCAATCTCAGCCATTTATCCGTTTTTTTCCACACTAACCGATGACCAAGAGGTACCATGTGATACCAACATTGTTCAACTGTTGTCTCACACAAGTCTTGTTAGAAGTGGAAACCAAACGTCAGATATCCTCCACAGAGATAAGCAAAACATTATTTTTGGACCCGCCAAAATTTGTTAAAATTATTAATTCACAATTTTTTCAGGAAAATACTTACCTACATTTTATTCAGCACCTTTCTAAAAGTTCTGTGGTTGTAAATATATATATATATATATTTTTTTTTTAAATATCTGTAAAAAATTAAAAATGTTATTAATAAGACATTTAAAGCAGCAGTGGGTAAAAATGGAGCAAGAAAGTATTTTTTTTTAGCTGCAAAATGAGAACGTTTGTGACCCGGCAGCCATGTTGAGATCAGTTGAGGAAATACCAAGCACCGCCCACCAGCCGGATCACAGCCAATAGGAACGCTCTATCTCTCTGAAATGACCTGTGATTGGTCAAAGTCTCCCGTCCGGGGCTAGATTTTTTAAACCCTGAAAACAGAGCCATGAGGAGGAGCAGAAGTCTCTCAGAACACTTCAATTACAATATGCTGAAAGGTTTTTATGGATTTTTTGCCCAATGATGCCAAAAGCTTTCCTCCTACTGAAGCTTTAAGTCAGTATTAATTTCTAATTACAGCTGATTACAAACGTTTGACACAAACAATGACTGTTATAAAATGATATAGATGAAAGAAGAAAATAATTGGCAGATGAATAGATAATGAAAATAATGAGTTGCAGCAGTATGAGGATGAAAAAGCCCTTCAGTAACTGTCCATTAACGTAATCTGCTTACAGATCAGTAGAATCACTTTACTTTGACGATCTTTTCTATTATTAGATGGACTGGTTGTTCGAATATATACGTTTGAAGAGCAGGAAGCTGCCCCATTGTCATTAATAATGAATGACATTTGCAGCAATATATTAATTGGAATTCTTTGATGAGATTTGATGAGACAGAATTCCTGACAGTCTATCAGCTTCTTGTCTTTCCATCACTGCAGCTCAGGAAAACATGAGGCGACTGTAAAACAGCAGCCGGGCCACTGATGCGCCCCGATGAGGAGCAGCGGTGCCTTTTTAACAGTCAACGTCAGCTCCTAATGCACTTTACATGTGACAGTTGAGTCATGAAGCTTTGATGGAACACTGTTTAGTCAATTCTTTTTATTTATGCAGTATGTGCTTTCATTTATTCATCATCAGAATCAGAAGTACTCGGGGGGGGGGGGGG
>CAKALU010062065.1:16520-74226 GCA_916700995.1 Hozukius guyotensis
AACTGGGTAACACATCATTATAGTTTGTTCATCTTTACACAGAGAAGCATAAATGTCAGTAATCCATGTCTTCCACATATCCACTCCAGACTACTTAGCATTTTTAAATGTCATATTTAATTGCATGATTAAGTCTGTTGATTGTATTGTTTGATATTTGATGACTTTGTGAACTCTTTGTACTAGACTGCTTCTGTTCTGTAACTTTTATCTATCTGAATCATGTTACATATTTTACTGCTATTAACTGTTTTGCCCTGTAGGATTTATTTTATCTCCCATAATGATTAGCATGTAACTCTTTGTGAGTGTGGTTATCCAGGATCTGCTGATTTCTCAAAGACTGCCTGATCATTGTTTTTTTTTTTCTTACTCTATGATATTGTCCCCTATAATGTCTAGATGTCTGTTTGGTCTTCCTCAATTCGTTTCCTTGCTGAGTAATCAGACGAGCCTCCTGAATATGTTAAGTCATTAATAATTTTCACCGCGACCTCTAAGATACTCAACCCAGGAAAGAAAGGAAATCTATGTGGAAAAAACCCTTACAAGCCATTTTTTTCTATATAAGAAGAAGGAAAATGGAGACATAAGATAGATAAGTTATAAATAAGTTATGACATGACATTTTTATTGATAATGGACTTAAATGTAGAGATTTGTTTTCAGATGTTTGTATGTAAGGGCAAGAGATTGTGTCATTTGCACCTGCTGTGTAGTGACTGAGGAGAAATTTATGATACACCAAACAGTCAAACAGTTGGCCAGTGAAACCGTCAGTCCTTCAGTGAAACAGTGAAACAGTGAAACCGTCAGTCCTTCAGTGAAACAGTGAAACAGTGAAACCGTCAGTCCTTCAGTGAAACAGTCGGTCAGTGAAACAGTCAAACAGTCGGCCAGTGAAACCGTCAGTCCTTCAGTGAAACAGTCGGTCAGTGAAACAGTCGGTCAGTGAAACAGTCGGTCAGTGAAACAGTCAAACAGTCGGCCAGTGAAACAGTCAGTCCACCAGTGTTACAGTCGGCCAGTCAAACAGTCGGCCGGTCAAACCATCAGTTCTTCAGTCGGCCAGTGTAACAGTCAGTCCTTCAGTGAAACAGTCGGCACGTGTAACAGTCCACCAGTGTAACAGCCGGCCAGTCAGTCTGTCAGTCCTTCATTGAATCAGTCAGTCAGTCCTTCAGTGATACATCAGTCAGTCCTTCAGTGAAACAGTCAGTCAGTCCTTCAGTGAAACAGTCAGTCAGTCCTTCAGTGAATCAGTCAGTCAGTCCTTCAGTGAATCAGTCGGCCAGTGAAACCGTCGGTCAGTGAAACAGTCATTCAGTCCTTCAGTGAATCAGTCGGTCAGTGATACAGTCAGTCCTTCAGTGAGAGACGGTTGAGGTTGAGGTGGAGCTGGGTGGTAATTGTAGTCTCTCTGCCTGCTGATAGCTGCTCTCATTATTTCTATCTCTGAGCCCATTTACACCGCCATGTTTCACATTAAGCTGTGATAGACTATAATACTCTCTGACACCACTCTAACACACACACACACACAAACACACACACACACACACACACACACACAATGCATTGAGTGAAACAAGCTGAGGACAGTCTGCTGAGAGAAACAACAGCAAACACTGACAAACTTTATTTCACACACACACCCTTCTCTCTTTCTTTCTTTCTTTTCTTCCTTTCACAGTTTCTTTTGCAGTTAATAGGAAAGCTGTTGTTTCACCTTCTCAGATGTGACGATTAGCTCTCCTTCTGTGTTTCATATCATTGCAGTTTGAATATCTTTGGGGTTTGAACAGTCGGTCAGACAAAATCATTAAGTATTTTTTGGGGCGTTATTATGAGATGACACTTTAAACCCCTAAAGCCTAATGAGACGTTTTAAGATGTCACCGTGAGCTTTCAACTTCTGAGTGAGTGAGTTGTCATAGGTTAAATAATTGATTTATTTTGTAGCAGCAATATAAGCAGTCACATGATCAGACAGACGCCCAATTGAACCTCTTCCAATATTTGGTTTCATTTCCAAATATGGTGGTTTGAATAATATGGTTAAAATAACTATACGTGTAAAAAGTCTGTTCTCATGACGTCAACACTCTCAGATCTCAGATGTTGGTGTGTGAAATCATGGAGCATGAAATCAGGTATTTCCAGGTCCCATGTTACTCTAATAGAGAGGCAAAGTCCTGCCTCTTCCGATGGAAAAAAAATATGTATAGTAGTCAACGGCGAGAGACAGATATTGTTTTGATCCAGTTTGAATTGTGCCATGAATCACACAGATGATGTTTGTCAACTTAAAAGCAAATTGTTCAAGTCAGGAGAGTTTCAGTTTGTAGTAGGATCATTTAGTTTTGTGTGAAACCTCTCAGTGAACTTCATCTCTCGTCTCGCACAATATACGTCACCAACACTAGCTATCTAGCTAACTTAGCTATGTTCCACGAACACATGTAAAGTTATCTGACCTGATGTGTTTTATCCAGAGACTCCTGGTCTTTTTAATCAGCCGGGAAGAGAAAGAACGATCAGATCCGTTGCTGGTGTTAGTTCATCCCAGTAGGAAACACACGGACATCGAATCTTCAGAGAGGGAGACGTCACTTACGCAGTGTGATACTTCAACAGTTTTACAACAAACTGAGACTTTCTTGACTTGCAAAATTATCTTTTAAATTGACACACATCATATGTGTGACTCATGGCACAATTCAAACAGGATAAAAAAAAAATATTTGTCTCTCACCGTTGACTACGTATGCATATTTTTGATGGAATAAGGTCCCATGGTGTTCCACCTGAAGGGGAGGCTCTTCACCTCTCTATAAAAGCTTTAATTGAGTCTGGTGCCATCACACACACAGATCTCATACATACAAAGTCCCACTCACACGACATGTTTTTTCCTCGCTGTGACAAATCGTCATCAGGGACACGTCATCATCTCTCTGTATGTATGTTACAGTAGGAAGGAATTACAAATCATTAAGCAGAGACTCAGATGTTCAGGGATTAAAAGGTGCAGTGCATCAGAGCAGAGGAGCAGCAAATTGTTGTCATTAAGACGAAGAGGAGGAGGGAGAGCAGGAGGCAGGTCGTGAAGATCTGCAGGCTGCACTATGCCAGGGTCTCCTCTGCACTGAGACAAATCAGCCGAGCCGGAGCACAAATTAATTTCTGAGTCACAGCAAGAGAGAACTTGAACAGTGGAACTAAAAGGGATTTAAACGTGCACGAGATAGATACTACAGTCTAACAGCCCAGAAAACCAGAAAAAAAGTTTCAGGTGAAAAGACGTGTAGATGAATTCAGTTTGTTTAATGACACTCCAAATTAGATAGGACACCCGATTTGAATGTTATCAGGTCATTAAATAGCCGTTTTCAGTCGCTATAAGCACCATAGATGTGTGTCATTAGGGGCCTACTACACCTACTATGTTGTCAAAGTGAAAGTGAAACTTAAAAGCAACGCGTTCTGACATGTTGTAAAACAAAATGAAACGTCACGTTTTGAACACAAACAAAAAGGCTTATTTAGGTTTAGGCAACAAAACTACAATTTCTTTAGGTTTAGATAATAAAATTACAACTTCTTTAGATTTAGGCAACGCAACAACAACTTATTTAGGTTTAGGCAACAAAACTACAACTTCTTAAGGTTTAGGCAACACAGCCACAACTTATTTAAGTTTAGGCAACAAAACTACAAATTATTTAGGTTTAGGCAACACAACTACAAATTATTTATGTTTAGACAACAAAACTACAACTTCTTTAGGTTTAGGCAACACGGCCACAACTTATTAAGGTTTAGGCAACAAAACTACAACTTATTTAGGTTTAGCCAACAAAAAAAACACTTTAGGGAAAACAGTTTAGGGAAAAACATTGTGTTTTGGGTTAAAATACTAAATAACTACTAACACAAAGACAAATACACATTGTTGGTTTCACTTGGGATGCAAACTCCAGCTTCCTGGGTAAAAACCCTGTGTTTTGTGTCCCATCCATCGTCCTCGACCTCCACCCGTTAAGGAGTTTCAAACTGTCTATACTGCAGCGTCTGGCTTCCGCTTCTGCTCCCGTCATACGATTGCTACAGGTCGTTGTCATATTTTTTTATACCTTCTTTCAGTGATCTACCATGTGAATAGATGATAAAAACCTACTAGTTGGTGTAGTAGGCCCCTATTGACCCACATCTATGGGGCTTATAGTGACTGATAATGCCTATTTGATAGTCTGACAACAGTCTAACTGGCTGGATGAGAACTCTTGGACATTGACATTTCCAAAAATGATAGCTACGAAACAAGTTCATGTCTTTACTGTACCTGCTAGCAAATGTCCTTGGGAAACCTTAACCCAAGTGCTCTTGGAAGTTAGCATTAAGGGAAGTGCAGAGGAAGCCCGTTAGTCAGAGGTCACTTCCTCTGAGACAGCGTTGATCAGCTGCAGGCTGTGATGAATGAAGCTGTGCTGAAGTATTGATTGTTTCAACAAGGCCAGTGTTTGTTTTGCTGTGGCTGCAAAAGAAACATGCAAATTCCAATTCTGCATCAAGTATCTGGCACAAGCAGTAAGACTGAGGAGGAGGAGGAGGAGGAGGAGGAAGAGGAAGAGGAAGAAGAAAACAAAGCACATGAAAGTAGAAGGGAGGATAAGATGAGAGGAGTTTGGAGAGAAGCAGCGAGGAGTCGGGACAGTGCCAGATTCATGACTGCGTCTTGGCCTACAAAAAGAGAGAAAGGGAGTGAATGCAGCCTTTCAGTAGCGGTAATGGGAGCAGGCAGCTTCTGGACTGCAGATGGAGAACTATAGCCAAGTATTGACCCAGCTGACAGCTAGCTGCCAGACGATGCTAGCTAGCTAGCAGTACTAGGTCAGATTTCTACTGAAGCTCCTTCGACAAATCAACCGATAAAGATTTCTGCTCCAGTCTGGCGTCCTTACAGTCGGAGGGGCTCGATCACTTCCAGCAACTCAATTAGCAGTCCAGTTCACATACTCCTATTCGGTCCTAACGGAAGTGCAAGATATGCATGTTTCTATCTGGGTAACCATCGTCTGTTTGACTCATTCGTTTTCGTCAGACTCCCAGCGAGGATTCATTCAGCTGTGGAGTGTCAGAGCCCCACTGTGTCAAAGCCTGTTCTCCATGCGGGGCTAATGTTGGCATCATGCACATCAACACACACGTAGTTAAAAGCAAGTACATCAGAGGCCTTTGATGTAAAAAAATCTATTTTTTGAAGTTTTGACAAAGCAAGTTTTTTTTCCTTAGAATCATGAATGTGTCGAAAATCTCTCAGCAGGGGTCGGCAATTATTTCATTTCCCTCCAGAACTCTTTAAAAAATGCTTCAAGAGGTTATTGCCGACTGCTAGTGTGTTCTTATTCAGTACTTTCCAGGGTTTGATCAATGCATGATATCTGTCTTATTGTCTTCCCAAGAATGAAGGTTTGCTCTTAAAGTGGAGCCACAAAAGTACACATATAGTGCTGTTGTGATTTCACTAGGTCTATTTACATTTAACTTTTGTTTAAATATTAATATTGTATACAACTAACTTCCTTCAATATCACAGTTTCAGTTTAACCTCCCTTATTTCCATCCATCCATCCATCTGCAACCGCTTATCCCGTTAGGGGTCGCGGGGGGGGCTGGAGCCGATCCCAGCCGACATTGGGCGAAGGCGGGGTACACCCTGGACAGGTCGCCAGTCCATCGCAGTGCTGACACATAGAGACAGACAACCATTCACACTCACATTCACACCTACGGGCAATTTAGAGTCAACAATTAACCTAACCTGCATGTCTTTGGACTGTGGGAGGAAACCTGAGCACCCGGAGAAAACCCACGCTAACACGGGGAGAACATGCCTCCCTTATTTCATGACACTAAAGTCTTTATCACTTGTTTTAATTATTTGGGGTACAATAGGGGCTGAAAAAAATAACTAAATTCAATCCAATATGTATATAACTATTGTAACTCCAGAATTCATACATGCATTTACTCACAAATGTGAGGCATATACATGTTTTCTTCAACTAAAGCAGGTTAAAAAATGCTGATAGCGTTGGACTGAAACAACACATTTGCCACATTACTGGAGGCAAACACTGCTAGAGATGAGGATTTCATGATTAAAGCTGTTTGTTAAAGCCTGTCATGGGAAAAAGTCAAGTATCGCCATAATACAACCGACACGTGGGCGCACCTGGCTCAAATCCATTCGGAGGTGAAGTGAATGCAGAGGAAGAAGAGATAAAATCCTTTTTTTGCTTCATCTGCCAACAGACGCTGGAAACCTGCCTGTAATATCTGCTGCGATAATTCACAAATAAAACTCATAACACACAGTGTGAAAACACACACGGCTGCTCTTATTAAACATTTACTTATGTAGTTTATTATATTAATTTCCAATGTTACAGCTGCCAAGTCACACAACAAAAACAATACTCGAGGTGGTAGGTAGGAAACAAAATGTACCGAAGAACCACAGATGATCATTTAAGAGAATACAAGACCAAAATAATATGAATATATCTGACAATATAGATTAAAAGGCTGTAGAAATGTAAATTATGTACATTTAAGGGGCAACACACCCATCCATCAAACACCCACAGTGTCTTTCTCATGTTGTCACTCCAAAATTACTGACATTGTACAACAGTTGTCCCATACGCACCTCACCTTGCTAACTATCTCTCTCTGTTTGATGCAGGCAGTCAAACTTTGATTTATTATACATTCATTGGTACACTTAGGTGCTCTGTTGGTACTGTATAAAAGTAAATAATGATGATAATTTGTCATCATGGTTACAATAATAAAAACATGGTTAAAGCGTGGGTAACATTGGAGAAACCAGCAAGAGTAAGCTTAAAAATGATCCAACCTGAAAACGCAGCCCAGTGTTGCCAACTCTCTTCCAATGAAAGTAGCCAGCAGCCCTAGCTCGGTGTGTAAAGAGAATTTCAACACATATGACAAAAAATACATGACCCACCCTAGCTTTAACGTTAGGGGACAATTGATGTCATGCTTTTTAAAAAAAAAAATAAAAAAAATGTTGCCTGATGGTTGGAAAAAGGAAAAGGCTGACATGTTGTTCCTCTTGGGATGTCTCTTTCACTTTACATAATACACAATATTACACAATTAAACTAGGGGTGGGGAAAAATCAGTACAGCATAGTATCACAATATTTTACGTGGTAATATTGTATTGATACACGGACGTCAAGTATCCATCTTTTATTATATAAACTATTAACCTCTTAACAATCTGACGGCCGCTATTCAGTCTTTCAGAGGTTGTAGCGGGCTCAGTCTTAAAGCTAGAGTGAAGATATTGATATCATATCAAACTATAAAACCTAAGCAATCCATTGGTACCATGCTTGTTGGCGAGGAAAAAGTGGCATAGCCATTTTCAAAGGGGTCCCTTGACCTCTGACCTCAAGGTATGTGAATGAAAACTCTGAGAGGAACAGACACATACAAACTGTATCCTATGAGATAAAACAGATGTTGACAAAAAAGGTAATACATTGTAATATATTGCACTTTATCTTATCGCAATACATTACATATCGCAAAATAAGATCGTATTGTGACTTAAGTATCATGATGATATCGTATGATGGGGCCTCTGGTGATAAATATATATATACCCCTATGCACTACACATATTGCATATTGCGTTCATAATACATTAAGTATGCAACTAATGATTCATTGCCATTAAATATGTCATATGAAAATGAATATGAGAATGAAAATGTGAAAAAAGTGAAGTATCCATAGTAGTTTCCCAGAGCCAAAGGTGACCTCTTCAAATGTCTTCTTTCCTTCAACCAACACAAGAACAAATTCAGCTTGCAATGATACAAAGCAGACAAAAACACACTAAACCCACTCATTAGAGCTTCTGCAACTAGAGAGCAGTTGACCTTTTACTTTAAATAACTGCAGATTAATTGATTCATCAGAACGATCAACATCAAATCGACCAACCTATTAATTGACGGCGTGTTTCAGCAGTACACGCTGAGTCGGCTCCTTAGTTATCGATATACCTTAATGACAGATTGGTGTCTTAAATAGAGTCCCCAGGGTGGTTCTCTGCAGCTGACCCTGACCTCTGACCTTCCTGTGTAGAGACAGGCAGGAGAAACAGGCACCCCCCCCCCCTAGATGGATCAATAGAGTATCACATTAGCAGCTAACAGGAATGTCAAGCTGAACAGCTTCACGTGTAGATTTGTAGTCTCTGGCTGAAGGCAACATACTGTCAGCTTCACTGTTTGTCCAGCTGCTCCCGATCACATCTGACACTGTTAATAGGCTTTAAACACTAGCTGACACATCTGGCACCAGCACACTAAACATGTGACAACAACAGTGATGAAGTACCACAAGCTGACAGACAGACAGACACACACCTCAGCTCAGTGCAGCTGGCACACACACACACACACACACACCAACACAGCTGTATTAGTCTAATTAATAAGCCCGTTAAGCTCCTGTATGTTTGATATGATCTCTATCTGTTTCTCGGGTCTGTGTGTGTGTTCGGCCTGGAAACATGAACGCGTCTCTGAACTTTCAGCTTTGAAATGTGTAAACAGATTGAATCAGTTTTGTATACTACATGGTTAAAATACATTTTCAGGGAAGAGCTGTTTCAAAATGATCTGAACAAATATCATTAGTGTCACTTTCATTCACATTACACTTCAGAAACTGAGCCGCTGACATTCAGAGAAATCTATAATGAATGCATCAGAAATAAATGGAGATAAAGCACCCCGAGCATCCAGAAAATATCCCTGTCTACTTAACCCTTATGCTGCATTCACACCAAACGCCAGGTTAGTTTTATGCGCGGTGCGATTACATACAGAGTCAAAGCAAAGAGGCAAATAGACCAGAGCGTGTGCCGGGCGACGCGAATACTCGAAATTCCCGTCATTGGTGCAATTTGAAATTCTTCGAGTCTAACAAGAATTGCGTGTGGCGCTGTGTCGCAAAAGCCTATCAGCGTTGAGATTTTCCTCCTGTCGTCACTGACGTCCTGACATTGTTGAATCAGAAATGGAGGAAATGAATCTTGTATCTGTCTGTAGTCACCCAGAGCTACAATAGTACATCATATCTGTACAGAGAGCGGACCAAACTCTGTGTATAAACCACAGACTGTCTATGGTAGAAACAACAATGTCGCTGCATGTTAGCATAGCCTGGCATTATATCGATCCAAACTCCATTCAGAAAACAAGCATTTTAAAAGTTGTTTGCTTGTCGTCTTGCGGACAGACCTGACAAAGCATGAATTCAGACTTTTTACAAATCTGCATTATTGAGTAGTTATTTTGGCATCCTTGTGATCCATTTATTTCAATGAAATCACAGTACAATGTGTTTATTTTGGGTTCATACCGCTGTAGCGATGTGTGGTTTGCTAGATACAGTGAAATTCACAGAGTGCCGCCGGGCCACAACATGTACAAAGCAGAAATTGTGGTTATTTCAGCCATGGTGGGTAACACATTGTTTGGTATCCATGAAGGTAAGCCACCCCCTCCTCTGCGATGCATCGAGCGAGTGAGTAAGTGAGTGATGTGAGTGATGATCACAAATGATCCTGGTGGTCAAACTCACACGAAAAAAGCAAGGCAAACCACACTCCCTTTTTGTGACATGAAACCCTAGATCTTTTCATCATTGTGAAAGTTATCCAGTTGATTGCTGTGTGTACTTCCATGGTTAAAGTGCAAACAGGATCTGCCAGTAGCTGCTGATTTATGGATTGTGCTTCGACTACGAGCGGTGAAAGCAGACGTGTTTGGGTTCATCGCTGTTGGCAAACGTCCCTCCGTCAGATGAAAGTGGTCCGTGTAAATATGGAGGTTATTCAGTATCAAAGTAGAAGAAGAATATGCAAGTGTAGTAATTATACCAACACTGGCATTGATTGCATATTATTATAAATCAACACGCTTGTAATCCATTATTATTTCTGGAATTGTAGTCTGATGTACTGCATCATTTAACCAAAGTCTGAAACATGAAAGGGAAGATACGAAATGTCGGCCAGGAAACGTGCAGAGAGAACCCGGCCCGGCCAGCAAGATGTCTGCAGGCTGGCAGCTCATCATAGGCCCCATGTAGGCAGAGGACTCCCTGGTCAGGCCTTTCAGGATGGACTCAATGTGAGCGTGGAGACGAAACGTGAGGATGAAGTAGAGTGAAATTGACTTGGTGGAGCAGATACTTTACAGTAATTTACGTTAAAACATGCCTTTAGAATATATTCTTATATTTCATGTAGTGATGTATTTCTTGGCAAATGCCACCGCAGTGATGGCGGCTCGTTGACTGTGAACAATCCAGGTTACTCCATAATATAAACGTATCTTAAAGTGTAAAGTATGGCTGACATGGCAAATTATTAATTAGTTTAGCATATGTTATTCACAGCTTTAAGTATTAAAGTATCTAAGTAGTAAACTGCTTTTAAGTTACTAACAAGTTTAGACTTTCCATGTAATCAGTTTCAGCTCAGCCCACACTGTGATTTAAAAAGATGATGATGTTTCATAAACGCGGCGGTGATGAATGGGCTGTGCTGATAAGCAGGGCAGCGCGCGGCTGATGAACCGCTTGTTTCCTATAATGAGTTTTATTGACACGGGTGGCTCAGTGTGATCAGCGGCGCTAATAGACAAACAACTGTCCGGTCTCATATTCAACGACATCAACAGCTTCAGCTGAAGGGATCGGGGAGGACGGAGAAGAGACAGAATCAGCATTCAGTGAAGCTCTCGTGTCCTCCAGGAACTCCTCTACAGTTTTCTTCTTCTGCTAACATTAGCAGTAAACGTTGGTCGGTTGAATGTTGAGAACTTAGTGTGGTCTAAATGCTGAGACCAGGAGGTGAAAGCCTGTTTCGTCACATACTGTTGCTAAAGGGTGCCACCGGAACGCTGCCCAATCAACGGTAGTTGACGAGTTGGGAGTGAGACTGGGTTGGCTTTGCAACAACAAGAGACATTTGTACATTTCCGGCTCAATCCAGCTCACAGAGTTATACAGTAGAACCAGGATCACATACTGCTGGTCCTGAGCTGCTCCAGTGTCCAATGCAGAGAACATTAGACCTACAAACAGTCAAACTGGGGATGTTGTGATTATATAGTACATGTCGGTGTCATGTGGTGTCGAAATAAATTGGAAATTAGTTTCCTACTGGGATAATTCATGTGAACGCCCCCTCAAGTAGGAACAACTCGGAAAGTTAGTAAAAAGTTTGGTATACGACTTGTCGAGTTGACGTCACATTACGCAGAAATATGGCGGACAAAATGAAATGTTCGTTTGATGGTAAGCAACTTTTTTATTAATTCACGTATTGCATATAAATTATAAATGGTATTAGGTTGTAATCATTAGTTGTCCACGTAGAGTGACCTAGATTGGTTAGAAACGTTATTTATAGCATTAGCCCTAATAACTGATAAGTCATTCAAAGCAATATTTTAGCTATAGTTATTTATAGTTCATAGTTTATTTTCGTTGTCATCAATTACTGGAAATGTCTTTCAACGTTGGTTTGTTGACTGCTGTTTTGAAGCCTCGAGTTCAGCATTTTGGTCGTCGCCATCTTGGTTTTTTGCAACCAGAAGGGACACGAGTACGAACGCTGAATAAGACGGTTTTAGGCGCCCACAAAGGTTATAATTATCTTTGATGTACTGAAAACACTTCTAACGAAAACACGGACAACTCCCAGACCGGACAACGCCGTGGTAGCGACCTGTCAATCACAAGGTAGCACCGCCCTAAAGCATCCCCTGCTTTATGGTCTATCTGACTCTAAATGGGACCATAATTTACTAAATGAACATCATGCTGCATTGAAGAAGACTTGAAACTAGCAATTGAGACCATAAACTCATGTTTACAATGTTTACTGAGGTAATAAATCAAGTGAGAAGTAGGCTCATTTTCTCATTGACTTCTATACAACCAGAGGAGTCGCCCCCTGCTGGCTGTTAGAAAGAATGCAGGTTTAAGGCACTTCAGCATTGGCTTCACTTCTCATACCCAGAGGTAGCCCACTGGGTGTTTCTGTAGTCCTGATTGCAATGTATTCTGGTCCATTGAGCCTACTTGTCCTGTCTCTTCTCTTTCCAAATGTTTTTATTTGTTTCATTTGTGCTTTTTGGTGAAGTACTCGTCCCACACTCAATAATAATTCAACTTGACATGACTTTTGAGTCCACGCAGCCGCTGAGATTCCAGCCAATGATTTGATGACATATTGCCGTGCGGTATGGCAACATGTCACCTGTCTCCTCACCTTCTGCTCCCTGTATCGCAGACATTGATTGTGGCTGCTGACATTTAGAGTCAGGGCAACAGCTTACACAGCAGGTCCTTCCACTGCTATCTCGCTCTGAGCTAATTGGCTGAATAAGTCCTGGTCTCACGGCGACAGCCAATGACGTGTGAAGGAGAGACGACTGCTGACTGGGGCGATGCGTCAGTCTGACAGATGGAAGCTACGCACACACACATAACATCCACAGTTTACTGTATAGGAAAGTGTCCCACACTATACATTACACACACACACACTAGCAGATGTAAATAGACAGAGAGTGTGACGAACAGTGCAGTGACCTGCTGCAGCTGAAGAGTGATGTAACAGAGAGACAATAAGAAGCAGATGTTGAGTTTCTGATGCTGATGAGAGAAACCGGGCCATTTATCTGCCAGAGGTCTTCCTCTGAACGACTGCAGAACCTCATTCCCTCTCCTTCAATTGGTGTCACAACCTCCATCTGTGGCCGGTTCGCTCCGGTCATTTCTTATCCTTCTTCATCTTAGAGCTCCAGGCTGACGATTTGTTATTTTCTGTCAATATCACACATGATGGACTCTGTTTGCTAGGTACTAAAAAGATGAACATCAGGTTTATATTTTTGTTTAGCATGTTAGAGATATTTAGTGCATAAACAAATACAGTTTTAGATAGTAAGTATGATCGGCTAGTGTTGGGAATGCAAAATCTGTTGTTGCTCATTTAGATATCTAAATTCAGGGTATTGGATGATACCAAATATAATATCTGTAAACCTCTCTGTACTTCAGTGTGCATTGGTTACATATCGCTGATAAACGGTCAGTACAGTTTGTATCAGTTTAACTTTAAAGGCTAACTTCCGTATATTTCAACCTGGACCCTATTTTCCAATGTTTTTGTGTCTAAGTGCAATGGGGACAACCATTTCTGAAACCGGTCCAGTACTGAGGGAGAACGCTGCAGCCGCTAAACCAGCTGTAATGCAATCCTTTGGGGCAACCTGGTACCGTCAGTGTACGTCCACTAAAAATTACTGCTAAGCAGGTCAAACAACAAGCATTTCTGAAAGTTACAAACAGTCCCTTTAAAGATCCCATATTGTACAAAGTGAGATTTTCATGTCTTGTATGTTATAAATCAGGTTTAAGTGATATATAAATACTGTGAAAGTATCAAAATACTCAATCCATGGAGAAAATAAACACAGCCCATCTTAAGAAATTGTGCGTTTGAAACAAGCCGTTACGATTTCTGTCCATTTGTGATGTCACAAATCTACAATATTTAGGCCATTTCACAGTTTTAAACGTAAACATGCCAAATGTGTCCCAGTTTATTTCCTGTTGCAGTGTATGTGAATGACGTCAGCTGACAGGATGTAAACATGGACCCAAGCTGTTTCCTAGCAACGCAATTCCGTTGAAATGTACTAAAATGGAGCGTTTCAGACAGAGGGTAAATACAGGTATATTCAGACAGACAGGATGATAAAAATAATGTGTTTTTTGAACATTAAAGCATGTAAACATGTTCTAGTAGAAACCCAAATTACATGCATGAACCTGAAAATGAACATGATATGTCCCCTTTAATGTAAAGACTACAGCAGCACAAGGTGGAACATGCAGAGAGAGAGAAGAGAAAATGTGTTGTGCTGCTTCACTATAATAACATATCTATAGTATCAGATCAGTCTATGGACTATTTCCCCCATGTGGTGCGACCAGGCCTTGCAGAGTTGGGAGAATGGGAGGTAGGGGTGGTCTGTCCAGTTTCCAGTTGTGGTCATCCAGTATCCTTCCTGTGGTCGTCCTCCATGGGGGATTTTCTTTTGCATTTGCTTGTCTATGACGAGCAAACAACCCAAATCCTGACAGCAGAGTCGGTGAATACGCCGTCCTCTTTAAAGTGAACAACCAGGTGTGAGTCAAAGACACGACTGCACTGCAGCAGCTGCAGCGCTGAAGCAGATTCTTCAGATGTATTATTTTTCAACATTTACAAGAACACTCCCTTGAAGAACATTAGCTCAGACGCTACTTCCGCTGTTGTTAAGTGTTGTGTAAAAAGCTGTTATAACACTGACAATGTTCTTTACCTGCAGGGCAGAGTTTCACCTGAGAGCATTCAGCGATTAGAGGTACGTCACTCTCGCTGACGGTACTCAACTTTCCCTTCATACCTTTATTCCTCTCTCACAGTGCTGAGTGTCCATCAGAAAATACTGAAACTATATGGAGACAGTTCTGGCCTCAATCTGATGCTTTGATATGTATTATTCATATTTCATTTTGATTTGATGGCAGTTCTCCGGGGTAATAAAAATGTCAAAATCAATCATACCTGTGAGTAAAACACTATGAATCAATTACAAGATGAACTGGAAGAGAAAAAAAGACGGGTTCCACTGGATTAATGCTGCTTTAAAACCTGCAGTGAGTTTAAAGTAGAAAGAAAGAGAGATGGATAAAAAGGCAGAACGGGAGTTGAATGAGGACAGTAAAGGACTTAATATGGAAGACCAGTTGCACAGGAGGGGAAAGTTGCTGCTGCATGAGAAAGATGGTAAAAAGTTAGAAAGTGAGCCATAAAGGGAGAAAGTGAAATAGGATATTCCAGAGCATCTGAGTACACCGTCACATTGGTTTCATTACTCAGCATATTGATGTAGCCTGAAGGAAATGAGGCTAGCTGGCTGTCAGCTGTTGGCGTGCTAGCTGGATGACGCAGTAGATAAATGAACCAAATGTTTGCTCTGACATTTTAAAGAGCGACACAACGACATCCAAACTATAAACCTGTCTGATATATGATCGAGAAATGATCCTCGGCATCTCAGCCCTTTTCACTGTGCAGTGCTGGACTCATCATGCAGCAAGGTCTTGGTTCCAATCTGTGGCCATTTGTCGGCATGCCACAAAATGTGAGGATTTAAAGGGACTGTTTGTAACTTTTTAAGCGTATAATTGTAGCGGGTCGGGACACATGCGCGTTCGCATATGCGCGCTCGCGTGTGGCCGGAGCCTCGTCTCCTCTGCCTGCTCGCCTTCACACAGACAGTGAGCGCGCCTTCTCGCGTACTCGCTCCACCTCTAGACGTGCATGCGCGCTCACTCCACACTGCAGAAGAGTTAGTAGCTCTGAGAATTTCTAGTGAATGTACAGGGGAAGTTTGTGCAGAAATAACTGCTGCAGCTCCTCCAGACCAACAGAGGTTTCCCGTGTCTTGTGAAGTGACGGGGCTCCTCAGAGAGAAACGTTGTCCTCTCGTTACCGACCAGGTGGTGCTGCGGGCGGAGAGAGCAGGGAGACCCTCAGGCTGAGGCAGGAAAAGCCAACACTAGGATCAGCATGATTCATGGAGAGACCTTCGTCTGGTCAGCTAACATTACTGCCAAGCAGGTGAAATATAGAGTGATATTGTGCTTTTAGCTGACGTGTGTCGCCTCACTGTTTTGAGCGATGCTCGTTCATGTCTATTTAGAGCGAGCAAGCGCGAGCCCGACGCTGACTTTCGTTGATTTCACAGCCACATGTGTTGCTGTTTACAAGAAATTCTGAAAGTTACAAATAGTCCCTTTAAAGGAGACGAACGGGAGTGAAACTGATTTCACAGGGACTTGTGGATTTTACTGTCACTTTTTTGAAAAGTTGGACGTTTCTTGTTGAAGCAGTCTGTGTGGTTTTGGTGATTTCTTTACATACATTACATTGTGACTGTGAGATGCCACTACACCCCACTTCCACCTGGTAATGTCGGAGTTCAGTTGGACTCCGACGTCACAGAGGAAGTTTTTACCAAACCTGTTTCCATCGTGAGATTGGCTCCAGTAGTCTCTAAACTCATCATCCTGGTAAAAACAGCTATTTTTTCCTCTAACATCAGGCTGATAATTGGTTCTATAGTTTGGACTTTTTGCTTTGTTTTGCGGTTAAACTAAAGTAATATATTTTAATGAGTCTGGCTGTTGAGGTGCGACCAGTTTTTTTTTTTTTTTTGAAATGTCAGATTGTAATGAGGTGTTTGGGAGTTTGACCTTCTTGTTTGGTTTTCATTCAGCTGTGAAGAGGTAATATGTTTTAATGAGCCTGAGTGTAGCTCGGGGAGTTCCCAGCCTATAAAAGGTTAAGGATCCTTGATCTAACGGAGCTGATACAGTAGGTGCTATTACACTTTTAATGAGTCCCACACCACTCCGGCTACACATATCCTGACACCAACCTAATGGTAATATGTCCATAAATTAGTCCTACAACATATCAGGTTTGATTTGTGGTCGGATCTGTTGGCTTCAGCACGGTCCTAATCAGGCTGCTGTTGTCTTGTGATCAGTGTATTCTTATTGGACCAACGACAATCTGCAAATAGTCTCAATGTGGAAGACGGAACCAGTACATGTTTGATATCTTTAACTTAAACAATTAATCGATAATTGGAATTACTGTGTTCATTTTAACCAATTGACCTATTGAGTAATTGAATCATCATTTCAACTCAATTGTCATTCCAAAGCTGGGAGGCAACATGCACGGAAAGGCAATTGTGTTTATATAAAACATATCATGAGTAATGGCCTTTACACACCAAGTACATCTTTTTTGTATGCATTTTTTTAACGCTAATGAATGAATGACATATGTAGGAAGCTATCGTTTAGCTGAGAGCTCATCACTACGTCCAATATCTCATCCATCCTTTGTTTTGAGACCATCCCGATTCCAAGCTGTTCTGCAATCACCTGCCACAATCTATCTTTAAATCCTGCATCTCTCTATTCTTTACTTTGTTTGTCGTAAAGTGCTTTGTGCTGGGAGACAAAGTGAATGTTTATCTGATGCCATTTTGGATCAATCTGTAGATTACTTTCTCAATTAATCGATTAGTTGTTTGGCCTATAAAATGTCAGGAAATGGTGAAAAATGTTGACCAGTGTTTCCCAAAGCCCAAGATGACGTCCTCAAATGTCTCATTTCGTCCACAACTCAAATATATTCAGTTTACTGTCATAGAGGAGTAAAGAAACCAGAAAATATTCACATTTAAGAAGCTGCATTTTTTAATTTGTTATCTTAAAAAAATTACTAATCAATAAATTGATTAACTGTTGCAGCTCTATAACAGTGGTCAAACAACTCTCTTTTGCTTTTTGACGGATGCGAAAAAAGCAGAAAATGTAACATTTAATGACGGACGAAAGCTTCGGAGTCGGTGTGTAAATGTGATGCGACAATGTTGCATGAAAAATATGGACTTATGGACTATCCAATGTGCTTTACATGGAAATTTAAATAATTAATTATTTCTTTTCTCTCCCTATATTCAGTAAATTAAGGATATGTGCGCATAATTCTTCTGTTTTTGGATGCTACATGGATCAAATGTTCCACAACTAATGGAGAGCACATCCTAGTGACGGTGTGTATTAATAAAGTCCAAAACATTATTGTCCAAATGCTCTTCCTTCTTTTTGAAGCATATCCATATCTACAGTTCTCAATGAAGGTGAAGGTTTAAGGTTTAGCCTTTAAAAAATGTTTTTCCTTATTTCTATAGTCCTGTTTCTGGTGGTGGTGAAAGAAAAGACTCTGCACACACACCTCCACGTCTCCTAAATGATTCAGAGCCTGTGTGTGTGTGTGTGTGTGTGTGTGTGTGAATGCGTACTCTTTCCTTTGTGTGTGAAACATTTTTTCCCTCACGCACAAAACGACATCTTTGTGTACGCTTGCCTCTCTCTCTGCTGTGTGGAAGAGTCTGTGCTCACGATCAAGCGTGACTGTGTGGAGACGGCGAGTGTGTGTGTGTGTGTGTGTGTGTTTGTGTGTGTGTGTGTGTGTTACTCTGCTAAAAATAAGCCCTTTGTCTCTGGGAAGAGCTGCAGAGAGGTAGAGCGAGAGGACAACCTTCATCAGCGCGATCTAACTTTAATAATTCTACAGGAAGTTCACTGACAACAAGCGCTCGACACGGAGAGACACAGGAAGCTTTCGTAAGTGCGTCACAGCTTGGGCGGGTTGATTTTAGAAGGAGCATTACTGCGACTTCAACTGCAGCCATTTCAATCAGCTATGACAGGGAAATGGAATCGTTTCATTCCAACATGAAATACACATCATCTGAAAAAGAATAAAAAAATAGTGGGATTTACCGAGAGGACAAAAAAAGTTTATTTATATCGCCCAATATCACAAATTTGCCTCAGGGGGCTTTATGAGAAATGACTGACAGTAAAACAAAGCACTTCAATGGTTCCTTTAAAGGATATAAAGTCACTGATCCACAGCTCATTCTTTCCCAATGTTTCCCTAAGTTGTAAAGCATCTACTCTTTTTCTCTCTTGGTTAGAACCACAGAAATTCAGCATTTATCCTCCCATGACTTGTTCACTCAGCTCTAATACTACCAGGGGACATCCGGTGATTTGTAATAATTGCGGAAACTGCCAGTGATTTCAACAAATCTGCAGCGTCTGTAATTTGTAAAAGTAAAAGTGCAAATTGCCTTTGGATTCTGCCGAAGACGGAGCCCCCCCCAGATAATACTAATCCTGTATGAATCAAACTGCAATTTCACTTGTAATTTGTTGTTTCTCTGCAATTTATCTCTCCTTTTCTTCTTCCTCCTGTCATCCAGAAAAAAAGGAACAAGTGGAGATGGAGGAGTCTCAAATTAAGTTTTAGCTCAAACCTGTGAGTGTGATGAAACGCTGAGGCTCAGGACGAATGCATGAGTGGCTCACGTACAATGATTTCCTCTTCTGCTTTAATCCTTTAATTTCATACCTCCTGTTTGACACATTTGTTGACAGATTATACCCCCCCGCTTCCAACCAGAACACCGTCCATCAGCCATCAAACACGTACAGTATGTCTAGAATCAGTGCAGCTATTCACTGTGTGGCAACATTATCCTTCATGTTTGACCTTGGAAAAGACAGTTTGACCTAAAAGGTCTCATCACCACGTGTCCTCACTTTGTTTTTTCCAAAGCTTCCAGTCGTATCTTGAGGCCCTCCTCGGCGGATGTTATCGCGTGAGAAAATAGACTTTAGACTTTATTGTCCCACAAGGGGAAATTCTTTTCCTCAGCACTGTACTTGTCAGACACCAACACACACAATAACACAGTAACAGCAATACAACAGCGACAACAACAGAAAATGACGAACAGCAGTAAACACTCAAGCCTGTTCAGCGACTGCTATGACTGCCGGTATCAAGCTTTTCCCAAAGCGAGCCCTATTGCACCTCAGTGTTCTGTACCAGTACCCGGAGCGGGGCGTTATGGGGAGGTGGTGAGATTGCAATGTGTGCAATGGCTTTGTTGTTGAGTTTGGGTTTGGGGAGTTATCCTGGCAGCAGTGTCGGTTATGCGTGTGCATTTTGACCGGTTAGTGACGGATAGCATGTTAAAAAAGCAGGTGGAACAGTAGAGTAGGATTAATGTTTTAAATACGTCTCTCTTCCATCGGCGCAGGTGTGCGTGTGTTTGATTTTCGAGAAATTATCAAGTATTTTTTGCTTGAATTGAACATCCTTATTACATACAAATTGATTTTTTGGGACATAAACAAATTGGAACAGTGCATTTATTTTTCGTAGGTATAGCTATGAACGGTGTGTGAGACCAGCCTGCTGGCTCTGAATGTTCAGTTCTTTATAAATAGTACCGACACTCTCTTTCCTCTATCCGTTCATCTACTGATATTTCTATCGTTTGTTAAAGAAACCTTACAAAACATACAAACGAAAAAATCATATAGGTTGCATACAATAACATGTACAGTTCCCGTTGCATGCTAAATCATGACATCTCTCAGTAGCAGCCTATCCTGAACATAATAATATCCAGCATGTAGCTAAGAAGTGTACTGATGGAGAACAAACTGCAGGTTTCAAATTAACCTGATTAACTGACGCCGTCATGTCAAGATAAACAACACTGAGCAGATGCTTTGACAAGGTGTGATACTTGCTGGTTGAACCTGTGACCTTCTAGTTGATGAACAGTCTATCACCTCGGTTATGGATATGTGTGAGCACGCCGGCCGCAACCGTCGCAATTGTCACCTCTGGTTTACATCAGACGCTGATGTTTTTCACATCGTCTCCTCCTTCGTTTTTCTTCTCGTCTCCGGGCCGAGACATCCTCCCCTATTCCCCGGCTGTCACGAAACATACAAAGTGAGCAATTCGCCGATCGAACCGCGGCGGTGAAATGGCTTTCGCTCTTTGGCATTCCAGGACGTTTTGAAGAGCCACCTGTCCGTCTCCCCCGCTCACCTTCATATCTTCGGAGGCGTGTTGTCGAGGCCGGATCGATGGCTCTGTACAACAGGACAGAGATGAGTGGAAAATATTCCCACCCTCTATCGATCAGCCGCACTCAACAAACAGTTGCGTCGGCAGCGCCGGCCCCGTGGCATGCTGGGTTATTTTATTATATTGGGCCTGAGACAAGACAGGCAGAGAGGATGGAGGGAGGAGGATGGGGAGAGGGGTAATGTGGCATGGAAAATAGTCTGTTATGAAGCAATATTAGCCTCCAAGCCTCGAGCTGCACACACATACTCATACACTTACGCACACACACACTGTTTGTCTCTCATACACCCACTCTAAGACATAGGCCCAGCATGCAGAATGTGGCAAGCGTGAAGCATCAATAGTGTGATGAATTACCTTAATGTCAGGATTGACTTGCATTCAGGCTCTGCCTCTTCATCCTAATAACACCCTGAAATTGTCCACCTTAAATATACAGGATGGATGACACTGCTTGGGCCGGAGGAGGAGGAGAGAGACAATACAGGGGATAGCAGGACCGGTGAAATAGCATTTATCTTAATGTCTGTATGACACACGGTTATGGAACAGTTTGGTTATTATTGTCACTCTAACAACAACCGGAACTTCACTCACGTCCTGACTCTGAAATACTCCTCGTATACTCTGCACTTAAATCAAGCGCTTTAATGCAAACGGCGTGCATTTCTACTATTTACCTGGCAATCACCCAGACGAAGGATAAAATAATTTAGGCTGTGATAACTTACTTTTCAGAGTTGCCAAATCTGATCTTATAGGCCACGATCACACACGTTGCTTCAGATGCGGCCGCTTCAAAAATACCTTTACGAAGCAAAACCGTGTGGCAAGCTTGTGGAGCGGGGCTGCGTGCGCAACCGGTCGATCAAATGTGATTAACGTGGGTAAAAAAAACAAAACAATGGGGAACAGACAGCGAGCTGTTGCTGTTGCTGTGCTATTGAACTATCATCGTAATTAAATATCAACCTTTCGTCTGCATTTTCCTTCGTCCCACTGTTGCTACCACCTCTCGCTTGATTTGATTGGCTGCCTGGGCCGACTGTGGCATTGACGAGCAGTGCAACTCGTTGAGAATATTTAAGCTTTTATGCGTGTCTCAAAGCCGCTAGAAAAACACGATGGGCTGCGTAAGAGAGGAGCGCACGGCAGGCGCGTTATACCGTAAAATAATGATTTTGCCTCAGGCAAGGCAGTTCTAGCGACGCGTCTCGGTGTGATCGTGGCCTTATAATGTTATGAACTGCTGTAAAAACATATGTTACTATCAGGTCTTACCTTCTGGTGTATTGTATAAGCCTAAAACCACTAGTCCTCCATAGGGTTTTTGTTAATACCCTCCAGAAGAACACAAAGAAGCATTTTCTGATATGACCACACTATCAGCAGTACAACATCATGTGTCTGTGCTTTCAGTTTTATGATGATTAAGGGAAAGATCAGTGTTTAGCTAGAGGACTTTCCCAATTATAGAGACACTAATAAACATGTGTTCAAGGTTATGGAACGATCGTGGTCATGCTTAAAAAAAAACATGTTGACTGTTGATTGGAAACAGGAAGTGTGTCTCCCGTGTTAAAGTCCGATGTTTTGCTGACCCATCCATCAACCCACCCCGGCCTCCAACTGCTCTTTGTCAACAACGTCACCTGACTTCACCGTTTGCTTCCTTCATAACTACTATGGCCACTAGAGGGCTTTGTCACTTGAGCGGAAACACATATCGTTTTGTGGCACTGGCTCCAATGACTGATGTTGTTCTTCTTGGGAGGACAGTCTTACCTAATCTTTGCAAACAAAACCCCAATGTAGGTTTGGTAATAGGAAAAACCTCTTTACCCAGCGGTGTCCCTGGCACGAATTGCAAAGAAACCTATTGTTTTTCTAAAGATTATTTCTGCTGCGAGATCGCATTTTTGAGGCACTTAGGATGCACGAAAACTCACGAAAATTGGAATACGCATCAGAACTGGCGAGGGCCCTTTCAACGCTGCTCGCAGCTTTAATTATTTTTTTATTTATTCCAGTTATATGTTGCGGTGTCTTTTAAATTGTACACCTGAATTGAAGAGAGTAGTGTGGAGAAGAACGCACTCGACACGGAGAGCGGGTTGAAGAGATGGAAATAAAAGAAGACCAAGGTTCTGAAAGAGAGAGAGGAGAGGAATGTGAACATTGAGAGACGGACTATGGCAGTAAACAGAGACTGAGATGTGTGGTGGAGAAACAGACCACGGTGGAGAGAGAGAAAGATATGATGTGTTGGATAGAATGAGGGGAAGAGAGACAGAGGAAAGCAGATGGAATTGAAGAGCAGAAGCTTCACTGTAAACACTCCATCCTGTCTGTGTCCATCTCTTAATGGCTCAGAAGGGTTTTTCTACTCCGTGTCACGCTCTGCTCTGTTGGTGTTGTCATTATGGTGGAATGGAAAATGGATGAGTGAAGAGGAGGAGGAGAGCCGAGCGGCAGACAGTGTACTCCTGGAGCGGTGTTGGGCTTTCACTGCTGTGGGTTTCATAAGCAAGGTGGAGGCGTTGTGGACGTTTGGAGGCGTATCGAACAGCCTGGCAGGAAATCACAGAGGCCGAGCTCCAGTACACATGGTGAGTAGTACTCACAGAATACTACGGAACATTGTGGTTCACTACAGGAGCTCAGAGCTCCAGCAGGGATCACTACATGATGTCCAGGGCCCCCTTTATGGAGTGTTAATGCATGTTTGGCCAATGCATGCATTTAGTGTCAGGTGACATATGCTGTTAGATGATCGATTTTGGTCTACTGAATTGGTATTAGACCAATATACCATAATTATAATAATAATAATTATGTATAAAACTATACTAATTACTAATTAGTGGAGTGCATTGAAGATAACAGGCTGATGTTAACACCGTGAGGACGGGTTTCCTTCCCTTAAGGAGGACAGCAGACTTCTGATCCACTTAATCCATCTGGTTCAGGATTTGAACATCTTTCAGCCTCCCTCCTCTTCCCTCCAGGTTAGCGCTGCCACAAGAAGTAAATGTATGAATTAAGCCTGAGCTGAGGTGACTTGTAGGCCAGCAGCTTATCTCTTGTTTGTGTGGCTTGAAGCAGCTTAGGTGTACCAGCACAGCCCCTGGACATGACGCCTATTCGTCGCTGGAGCTCAGCCCCAATTTATCTCCTTATTCCTCGAGGCAGAGCAGAGAGGAATCAAGGCCCCCGTTCCCTGAACCCCCCCACCCAACCCCCCCACCCACCCCCCCCCCCCCCCCCCCCCCCCCCCCCACGCTGTAAAATCCAAATCAAGTAAACACAGTTTTAACAGTGAGATAGTGCTTTCACATTGACGTATGTTTCCTGTCTGATCCTGTATTATCATATTCAGAATTAGATGCTAAATGTAGCACAGTTTTGTGGAGCCCGAGGTTATATATTCAAATTGCTTTTTTTGTCTCAAACACAGTTCAAAACCCAACTAATTTCCAATCATATAAAACTTAGAAAAAACAGCAAATCCTCAGATCCAAGAAGCTGAGATTAGAGTTTCCACTTCTCTCCAAGACACAAGTCTTAGGAGGGAGGTCATGGTGGATGATTGGGTGCACAAAGAGATTTAGAGCTGCTGTGTCTCCACCCATACGTCCAACATATGTCAACGTGCTTCTCTTGCTGGTACAAGTATAGCATTCTGACGACTGTTCCAGTGTAACATCGTTGGCCTCCTCCTCTTTCAGTCGTCTGTTTTCTGCCCAAAATGTGAACTTTGCTGATGTTACAGAGTGTCCGTTTGTCCTTTAGCTATAGTTGGACCATATCCTATATGGTGTAGGGGGTTGTACAGAGCTGAGGACGGTCTAAGAAAAAAAATCCATAGAAAAACAGATAATGTCTTGGTAGAAAATTACCAGAACATTTTTTCCGTTAAGTTTACGGAAATTTTCTTCAACCGTAAAACGGAAAGGTCTGTATATTTACTGTATATCCTCCATACCGAGCCAAATAACAGGCCCAACCTTAACATCCTGGAGGGAAAACAGACGCTAACGCTAGCATTTGTACGTTACCTATCGGTCTTTGCGCACCCCCTGAGGCTGGGGCTAACTCTACCTGCCGTCTACTGAAGTCTAACATATAAACAATGGTAAAACGTAAATTACAAAACCAAACTTGGACTAGTCTCAAAATGAGTCAGCAAAATATTCCTGGCGTATCTGGTAACGTTAATGGTCGACATTAACAGCTGAACTAAACAACAGAACATCTTTCCAACTAAATCAATACTGAGCTAACGTTAAGTCTTTAACATAAATCATTCTGGTTAGACATTGATTGTTGATTTTTTTACAACAGAAGTGTGAGAAAGGTTTCTCCACATCCTTTGAATTTGAACTAAACTTTGCCGTGTGTGATGGTCTCTGCCTCTTCCAACTTTCGCGCAAGCGGAGGTTCTTGTTCCCACAATGCAATGCATATCTAAAAATAAGGATAAAACTCCTGTGAAAAATCAAAACAGAAAATTCCTTCATATTAACACGGTACATTGGCCCGTATTTATATGGACTTTTCTTAGAGTGAGGGAGTTTCAAGAGTCAGTGAGTCCGGAGACAGCACCGATCCAACAGGTTGTCTGAACTGAACATAGACTGAAGACAGGTGTCTTTTCCAGTGTGTGTTATCAGGTTATTCTTGCCTCTCTCACACTCTTTCTTTGAGTCTCTCTCATCCTCCCTGTCTGTCTAACATGACTCCAGTCAGCGCTCTGCCTTTTCTCTGATCCTTCACCAAATCCTCTTTACATGCTCTACAGCGAACCACAGCCTTTTCATGTGAGGAAAAAAAAGCACGCTTCAAAGATTACATAGCCAATAAGTCTTTTTACATGCAACTTATCAACGAGGTGATGTAAGACGGAATGCAAAATGAAATAGCAAAGATGTAAACAAAGGTAATGTTGCTGTAGCCAACTTAGCCTAGCCTCTGCAGCACCACCAAACTTAAGGCCCAGACACACCAAACAGACACCAAAGAGCTAGCGGAGACAAAGTCCGTCTTGGCCAAAAAGTTGCACTCGAACACACGGTAAAGAATACAGCCGACGGTCAACTACCACGTACGTTCTGCGCCTGCATGAGAGGAAATAACTCTCCACACCAGCAGGTGGCGGTAGTCTGTATTCGTCATTCAAAAAGGGAAACAGGAAGACCAAGGATGGCGGATATACAAGCCGTTGTTATGATACGTACATGAAACAAAGCTGCATCTGCCAACCGTTTTCACACCACTCTCACTCACAACTTAGCATCATTATCATCATATGTTCATGTCGCTGTGAAAATATCTGGAATGATCAGATGAGATGAAGATGAAAAATGAGATGAGCCTTCTGTGTTTTTCCTCTTGACTTTACTCGTTGGCTTGCTCTCCTCACTTCCGACTAGAGCCGATGGTGCGGGACACACCGCAAAAACTAGGCCGACGCCGACCATCGGCGAGCGTCTGTCAGAGTCTGTTAGACTCTCGCCCTCAGCTGTCTATTTCTTGTATCGTAGATATGAATTCTGGGTAAGTTAAGACTGTTTTAAAACTATAAAAACACGGCTAACCAAGCAACCCTGTCAAACTGTCCAGCTCCCTTGACTCCAGAAAGAATTGTTACTGTACAAGGACATTTTACTGTGAGAGAGTGTAACAATACAACAAAAACCTTCCAGTATAAAATGTCAGTGCAGACCGGCAGCAGAGCTGAATTCCTGTTTTATCTGAACTCGCCCTTAAGGACTTGAGACTTGACTTGGACTTTACCGCAAAGCACTAAAATCAGAGAGTACTACAGGGGTATTCCTCTACAACAGAACGGCTGGTGGGGCATTCCTCAGTCATGCTGAGCATCGGCCACAGTCAGAGCAGAAAAACAAAACACATATCCTCAGTGCTGTACAGAATCACGGCAACAGGAGGAAGCCCCCACTGGGTTCCCAGCGGCATGTTTCTAGTTAAAAGGAAGACTGACACAAGGAATTGTAGAAATGCTCATTTCTCCCTTCTCTACTGTCTAAGCAGTTTTGATGGCAGCTTGATGGTGATTTCATCCTATTGTTATCTTTTTGCTCGTATGTCAACAGGATATCTGTGAAAGTTACGGATGCCGTTGCTTCAAACTTTCTGAAATAGTTGAAGCGGCATGCTCTCCAGTGAGTTTTATCATTTATTCATTCCTTTTTGGTTCCGGTGCACTTCTTGTTTCTTGCACCAGGCAGCCACCGTGTATTAATCCGACCCCTTCACTCCCTTCTACCGTCCAGTAGGATAGAATGAATAGAACATTACAACCTCCACATACCGTAGGTGTGTTAGATGCCAAGGTGGCGAAGGTAGAGAAGGAGTAGCGGCTTCAGCAGTCTCTGCTGTGTGCTGCAGTGAGAATGCGTGATGTGTTTTGCCTGGACTCAGTCATGTGAGTGTGTGATGCTGGAAGTTGGCAAACCATAGCGTTGGGCTCCATGGAGCTTGGAAGGAGAATAGAGGCCACGCCTGCAGCCACACTGTTGGTTCTACTTTGCCTTCCAGCTACCTGCTGAGCTCCCAGTGAGGCACAGACCCCCATGAAACATCATCCTTCATATCATCCTCCACAGTCTCCTCATTCTGTGTGCTGTCCTTTCTTGAAGTTATAGTGCCTCCTTTCTCTACTCTTTTTGTTTGTTGTCCTGGTGCTTCAATATCCGGTTTATTGTCTTTATGTTCTGTGATCTCAGAGTGTGAGTTTAGTCTACTGGAGCTGTCATTGACTTTAAATCAGTCTCTGGATGTGATTTAAGATTTGAATTTAGCAAAATACCTTTCTTTCCAGAGTTCAACAACAAAAACGTTTAAAAGAGAGTAAACCAATGCAAACACACGAAAGATTAATTAAAAAAAAACGTCTCTAAAAGTTTTAAACTTCTGGTTCCTTGACCTGGTTTATTATAATCTGTGTGCCTGATAGATGAAGGCCATTTACCCAGCACCATTCTTGTACTATTACAGGTGGTTCTTATACATCATTCATAGCTATACCTACGGAGAGTAATGCACTGCAATTTGTGTATATCCCACGTAATCAATTTGTGTGTAATCTCTGTAATCGCGAACCAGGAAATATAAAGAGCAGCGAGCGTTGCATAGGGAGGAGGTCGGGGTGGATGGGTGGGTCTAAAAATACCAGACTTTCACCCAGGAGACCGGCGTTTGTGTCCCGTGTGAAAACCAGAAGTCAACGTTGATTTATTTGTCACTTACGTACTTAAAGATAGGGTCGACGATGTTGGAAAGCTAGCATAATTTGAAAGTAGCATCGTCTCAGGAGCTCCGTCTAAACCCCCCCCCTCCCCTCAGGGCTCCTTCCAACGCAACGCCCCCCCAACACACACATGCACGAGCACCGCTGCATCGTAACTACTTCACAGACACAGAGCGGAGAGAGGACCTCAACTCAACAACGCTACCTCATGACAAGTAACCGCGGCAGTGCTACTGCAGGGCTGAGTTTTATCTGCCATTCTCCAGGAAACGTGCGGCGGCGACGCGCTTTGAGTTCAGGCTGGTGCACGCCAAGGGTAGAGTACAAGCAGGGAGGCAGGGAGGCATCTGATTGGTTCTTTCCAAGCGGCAGTGATTGGTAGATGTTTTTACAGGATTACAGCAGCTACAGATGACGGCTCTTTTCCGGTCCTTTTTCAGAGCTCATCAGTAATGGATCGCTGTCGAGGTGTAAAGACCATTTCAACCAATAGAACAGATAGTGTAAACTGGAGAACATCGTCAACCCTGCCTTGAAGTAACACCACTTCTGGAGTTATTTTTAAGCCAAACCTAAACCTAACTAAGTTTTTTTGTTGCCTAATCCTAACCAAGTCAATCTTTTCCTAAAACTAACCAAGTGGCTTTCTTGTTTAAACCAAACTAAGTTTTGTCCTGTGAAAAGTTTATTTTGAATTGCAGGTAACGAGCGGAAATTGACACGTTTTGCTGGACATTCGTAGGAAAACGAAAGAAAGGAGGAATAACTTTTTGCAAGATATCATACGTACCGTTGTATGAGGTTGTCTTGTTACAGGTATCATGTACCAACATCTAATTTTTTATTTCTGCATGGGGGGTCGGACAGTGGTTGCTACTCAAAACATTATTCGGTGCAGTATCACTTTAACTGTTACATTTGTTTTTTTTTTTAAACTTGTTCTTTTTGAGGACCCCTAAGCAGCGAGATGTTGGAGGACAGAGACACCTGAAGGCGGCCTGCTGTAGGTGGGATGATAACAGAGAGAGAGAGCGGGTCTTCATCCAGGCTCTCAATTGGTTCAAATTCAGGGATTTAAATAAGAAATTAGAACCATTATTATCTAAAGCCCCTGAACCCGTCTGGCAGCCAGCGAGTGGTGTAGAGCGACTCCAGCAGCTGACAGCTCTGCTGCTCAACCACATTAAATTGCCCTGTTGTTTGGCTCAGCTCACACACACACGATCAGCCAGTGATATCGCTGAGCCCGATAAGAGGATCCTCAAGCAATAAATTGTATTGCATGTTAATAATGCATGACATATTAACATAATTACAGAGCAGGGGTCTGTGGCTTATAGATTCACTCAAGGGCAAGGCTGTATTGCACACTCGGCCAGCTCACGGAACTGAAACACCGTCTCAATATTGTGATGTGTTTGGGGGCGATTATTGGGTGAGTAAACAAGGAAATGTTATCATATGAATCCTGATATAACCAAACTATGACGCTCTGTGTTCCACTACAGCACCAGTTTTGGACGTGTCAGGGATGGCGTGTCATTTCTGCTTGTTACATGCATACAGTCTCTTTTCAAAATAAACTTCCAGGTTTAGTTTTTAGGTTTACTTACGCAACAAAAGTAATTGGTTAGGTTTAGGAAAATATTATGGTTTGGTAGCCTCTTTTTGTTGTTGTATTGTGTCTCTTTGTAGTCATTTTGGTCTCTTTTGTAGTCATTTCATGTTTGTTTGTGGTCATTTTGAGTCTCTTCCTGGTTGGTACGTGTCTCTGAGTGACATGTTGTAAGTGAAGGCCGGGAGGGGCTCTGGACCTGTGCCCGGTAGACCCGTAAAGTAATCCATCCATGTCGGTATTTGACGAGTGGGTTGTTATAACTGCAGTACAAACTGAACCGCCACATATACACGTGGTCCATCACATCCTACATGTCAATCAAAAATCACAAACACTGCAAACTACGGTATATCCAACACACGTTCTGCACCCTTCTATTTAATGGAGACTGTACCAGTTATTTCTTCAAATGCTAAAAGCACATTTTCCTGACAAGCAAACTATTGCCGTCACAATGACAGTCCTCTTCCAATAGCAAAGGTTTGAAGTTCCATGTAATTGTTGTACCTCCAAAAACATGTATTAGGGAGGAGGTTGTGGTGGATTTAACAACTGTATTAAAGTGTTTTTGGGGTGAGTCCAGATCTCAAGTATTAGCTGTCATAAGCAACTTGCAAGTCAAGAGGCAGGTCTTCCAGGTCTAACCGACGCAGCATTTGAACATTTAAGGGCTGCCTGTTGTTTGTTTTACATTCTGTATTCTCAGCGGAGTTTGTCAGGTCAAAAGCTTTAAGTCTTAAGTCAACAACGTTTTAGGCAGTGAAGTCTCAAGTGGACAGTCTGATTATTTAGCATCAGAAGTGTGTGCTGCTGAAGAGCATTTCCTCCCAACAGCTGATGTTGGTTTCTCTTAACCACAAAGGCGATCTTTGTCTAACGTTAACGGAGCAGTTAAGATAACCAATCTTTCATCATAGAGGTGAATAATCACAAAAAGCTCCTATGAGTTGTTTTTGGAACAGTCATAGCGACCACATTTTCCTTTTTTATGTATATCTCGATGATTTGAAGCTGACGTGCACTGCCCACTCTTGCTCTACCATTGTTTTTGCAACACTTCTGCAATAATTCTGCTCAAGTAGTATTTTATAAGCCCAGAATCTATCTTCAGTACCTGTAGCCTCTGAGTCGAAGAGCCTGTGGAGGTGAGATTATTACCGATGCTCTCCATTCTCCTCTGTGCTGAGCTTTGTGTGTGCTGTGAAAGGGATGAGGCCAGAGACCACATATCAACTACGTACTTATATATTCTGTGTTCAGATGGTAAATCCTCTCCAGCGGGCTTATATCCTGAGATGTGTTTGGGTTAAATAAGGAGTTTAGTGAACATTTTGACTGTTGCAGTTAACAATTAGGCCGCCCTGCTTATCATGCTGACCTTCCACCGTCCTCTAACCCTGCTAATGGACACATAATGTGATCAGGGAGGGAATCTTCACATCAACCCCATTACAGCACAGCCCTGTGGTCACCAGATACTCTGATACATTAGCCGTCTCCAACTTGTTAGTATGTTTAATAAATCGGTGTGTCATCAGGGGACACTGTTAACGCTGTTACACTGTGGCCCTGCAGCCAACTGCTGGACATGTTCAGCATCCACAGTGTAATTTAACAACACGATAATAAAACGTTATGTGACATGTTTGGATTTTTTAAAGGAGGTTAATGAACAGGTTGGTTGGGTAACATGTTTAACTGTTAGAACAGAGAAGTCGAGCAGTTAAAGATGGAAACGGAGCTTTCATTTGGTTGGGTTAGTGGCAAAATGTATCAAGTGGTAATATAAAATGTAACTGTGCATTAGTTTTATGTGAAAATGGTGTGATATATTCTGACAATATCTGTCCAGGCCAGTCTCACAGCAAAGTGTGTAATAGACCCGCCTGTCCACCGGAACAAAGTGTGTTAATGCCACATTTTGTGTCGCCAAGAGGTGAATATTACACACCTGCATGAAGGTGCATTGTTTTGTAGTGACGGTTGTCACGTGATTTATACATACATACATACAAAGCTCCAAGCTAGTGACATAGTATAACAAGTTAGAAAGACCACTTATGGTGGGCGGGTGGGGAGTTGGATTGGTCCAACAAACAAGACTTTCAAGCAGGAAGCCAGTGTTTGAGACCGGTGTTTCGTTTTCTAAGTTACTTTAATGACGTTCGTCACGTGTTTCGTAGTGGCGGTTGTAACTTGACAACTGTTTTCCGCACTAACGTTGTTTCCACATGTGTTTTACTGAGTTTACGTACTTTACGCCCAACCATATGTGGTTTTCTTGCCCAATCCGAAGTTTTCTTCTAGAGATTCGAGGTCTTGCCTATTCTGTGTGCAGTTCACAGCAAAGGTAAACAGTGAAAATGATCATACCAGCAACATTACAAATTACAGTTTCAGTGTCTATATATGTAGAACATACAGTAAATATTTATTTTTAACGTAACACTGTTTGAGCAGTCCAGCGAGGTAGCCTTGTGGCCTGGGTGTAACATGCACTAAAAGGCACACACAGCCTACGAACCTACAGTATGTAAACAAAGCACAGAGAAGCGCTGATTACAACACACCCAGAGGGAGAGAGAGTCTTCATTCTCTGCTCAGGTAGACAGTACTCCTTTATATCTTTACAAAACCTGCTATATTAATGATCTGGGCATCGAGAACCTTTAAGTCTTTTTATGATAATTGCCATGCTCTGATGAACACTTTGTGGTCAAACTGATTAAGAAAGTGTTCGTCCACTGGGACTAGGAGTGTTCGATGCATTTTTGTCTTTATTTCTGACTTCTGTCTTGTAGTCAGCAGCAGTCCGTATCGCCTATACATGCAGCATTTTGGGGCACAAAGTGTGTGCATTAATTATTAATAATAAATGAAATCATGAAGTACTAAGATGGACGAATAGATGATGTTTTGCATCAGTTCTGCTGTTTTGAATAGTAAATGGAAACAGCGATGGCAGAGAGGTAGGAGCGATCAGACGTGACGACGCTCAAAGAAACTCAAAGTTGTGATACCTCTGGTGATATGTGACTTTGACTTTGAACCTACAATGACACCTCAACTTTAAAGTTATAGATCACTGCAGCACAATTAATCTCTCTGTCGGCTTCACTGCCCTCATGAGGACCAGCACTTTAGTTTGAAACCTCGGGACAGCAGGGCCAAAAAAAGGTTGTGTGGTTGTGATGTTTTTATTAAATAGATCTTTGCAGTTTTTTTTTAGCAGCATTTCTGCTTTATCAAATAAAGAAATACGAGTATGGCGTGAAGGTAAAGAAGAAAGCCGGGATGTTTTTAATCCTGCTATGTCACACACACACAAACACACACGGTCAAATCTGATTTGGCTGCAATTCTGCTGACAGAGTTTGGAGACATTTAATCAATCTAAGAGTTGGACCAAAACTCGTTCCTGCAAATTAAACGTTATTGAACGCAGCTCGACAGTCTGGTGGCACGGCCACCAGAGGATATCCTTCAGCCGCAGGTTCAGTCAGTTAGCCCGAGCAGGACACTGAACCGTGACCTCTGACCTCTCCACAGAGGTACTTCATGGCTCAGTAGCGTCTCAACGAATCACTCCACACCTGCTGGTTCGTTTGTCCCCAAAGGATGAGGCACTTCAGCTGAGAATGGCTCTTCTTTAACAGCGGAGTCTTGCTCGCCTGGAAAACCTGTGACATTTTCATTAAATGGGCGGTTGGCTGGTCGACATTGTTGAGCACTGCTCACACACACAATGTGCAGCGAGAGCTTCTTAACTAGCATCGATCCAGATCGGCTGGATTGAGTGTTTCCGTCCTGTTTTATTGAAAGTAAAGTTTGGCTTGTTGAGACGTTAACTGCAGTGGTTTATAGCGCTGAGACGGGTCTTTCCTCTGTGATTTATTGCACCCTGATTGGTGCAGCTGAGGTGGTGATATTAGCTTCCAGATGTGATCTTGTTTGAGTCCTTTTTTGTTGTAACCGAAGCAGGTTTCAGTGCTAAAATGTTTAGTTGAATGCTTCATCTAAATACATCTAAATATCAGAGCAACTACAGGCGGTCACACCGCCTTACAGACAGCAGTAACATGTCCGTGTTGTTTTATAAAGAGCACGTGTCATGACTCAAGTTATGACCCTAAAATTCATGCATTTAAAAATTATAAACATTTTTGATTCTTCTAATTATGGGGACAATATTTTTGATCTCAATGAGACTCCCTGGAAAAAAAACTAAAGTTTAATTAACTCCATTAAGAGTAAAATAAGATTAAAAAGAAAGCATAACTGTGGTTTGTTCCACAATAATACATCTGGCAAATGTAAGGAAAGCGTCATGTGTTGCTGTTAAAGAGGCAGTAAAGTTATGTTGTCATAATTCCTCATCTCTTCCTCTCAGTGGTGTAAATGCTGCTGCTGCTGCTGCTGTTTGAAAACAGAAGAAACTCTGCTAAATATAAACTGTTGTCCAGCGCAGAAAAGAGCCTCATCATTTCTCTGCTTCAGAACCACCAAGACTGCAGCTCAGTGCTTCCAGCAAGTCATTATACTGGAGCACACACACACACACACACACACACACACACACACACACAGCAAGGAGAGTCATCTGAGGAACTACTGTAGGTCCTGCAGTGGCTGTTCTTTAGATAGAAGATGAGAAATGTGTGTGTGTGTGTGTGTGTGTGTGTGTGTGTGTGTGTGTGTGTGTGTGTGTTTGTTCAAGCCTGTCTGGAAAGCAGCCAGTCAATCCCAGTGCTGTGTCAGCTAACAACTGCGAGAGAGAGAGAGAGAGAGAGAGAGAGAAAGAGAGCGAGAGAGAGAGAAAGAGAGAGAGAGAGGAATAAAATTAAAGAAGAAAGAAAGGGAGGAAAGAGAAGGGCTTGAGAAGGTGAAACACAGCGTGCAACTTTTATTATCAGATATTGTGGGAAAAAAATTCTTTCTGGCTCGGCTGAACTAATGGAATAAATAAACGACCACAAAAGTAAAAATGTCAGCCGACAAAAAACAACGACAAAACGGATGCCATATACGTTCAATCAATCAACCAATCAATCAATCAATCAAACTTTACTCATATAGCACCTTTCAAACAAGTCAAATGCAATTCAAAGTGCTGGACAGACGATTGACAAACATATAGAGTGTTAAAAATGGATTTAGAGACTAATGCACCAAAACAACCAAGATTAAAGTTCATTGACTAAGAAAGCAATAAAAGATGGGTATTTAAGATAGTAAAAGATAAATAAAAGACAAGGAAATAAAAATAACAATAAAAAATAAATAAATAAAAATGATGAAACTACACAAAATAAGCAGATTGTATTAAAATAATAACATTTTAACAAAATAAAATAGAATAAAAGAGATAATAATGATCAGCTATAAAATGTTGATTAAATACAATAGAGTAAAATAAACACTGTAATGATGATGATCAATAAAATATGTATAAACAATAAAACCATAACATTATAAAAACTATAAAACATAGAAGCCAGACTAAATAGATGGGTTTTTAGTTTACGTTTAAAAATATCAATATTTGGACGTTGGACTGCAACCATAGATTGTATATAATTTGTGGACGTAGTCACCGTGGCAAAGTGCATCCATAATTGACGTTGAACGTGATTATTAATTAGGATGCTAATTTTTGTGATCGAACAATCAAATAAAAAATAAAATTAACAGCTGACTCCTTTGAGTGTCTTTTAGTACAACATGCACGCTGTACGATGCTGCCGTGGTGGCGACGCTGTGGTAGTGGTCTATCACTCAAAGTTTAAACAGGTGAGTTATATAAAAATTTGCCACCCGTGCAGTTGTCATGAACGGAGATATTAGCTATAGAGACCAAACTGTTTTCTGTACCAGGCTGTAAACATGTTTATTTCTGCTGTATGGAGGTCTGCAGTTTTTGGCACTTCCGTGTTGGCTTCCTGTCTCAGACCCAGAGGTCGCCGCTTGACAACATCATGAAATGCCACTTTTCATTAGAGTTTAGAGCAACACACACACATCTTGGTATATACACGTCATCTCCTCACGATCCTCTATTCCCAGAGTCGACTCACGTCAGGTCTCCAGATTATTAGCAGCGTGTTTGTCACATTCGGCACATCCTGACTACTGTACCTGTCTCGTGCTGCTGGTATGAAATGCTCGCCTTAGTTGCAGCTTTCACTACACAGTAGCAGGAGTTGGTTGGGCTTGACGTGCCGAGACAGCTTGTACACGACCCAAAGCCTGTCTGGCCTCACGTGGTATGAGACTGTAATCCACTACCTGGAAGACAATAAATTAGGGGAGAGGACTAACAAACCAACTCCAAAACACACCAGAAGCCAGAAATGGTGGAAGGTTAGGCTTGGGGCTAGCAACCCCAACTTGTAAAAAAACCTATATGCTACAGAAACGTTGACAACAGAAAGACCGAATCAAATCCTGGTAGAGGAGAGTTCCTCATCGAGAGGAAATATGACACTGTGTGATGAAAGCCACAAAGTCAAGTCAAGGAAGTCACAGAGCCGAAACCCCTTCTGTCAACCAGGGACATCCGGATTGGAACGTGGAACGTTAGGACCATGTATGAGACCGGAAAGACCATGCATGACTACTGTACCCGGCCAATGCTGTGGGCCGTGGCTCAGGAGGTGGAGTGGGTCGTCCTCCTGTCCACATGGGAAATGAGTTTTGGATAAAAGCACTATATAAATACAGGCTGTGTTTTGCACTTCACTGAACACTTATACACTTATACTAATACATCTCTTAGATTAACTATTATTTTCTTCTTCTTGTAAACAGTCTGCAAATATGTCCCTTTATTTGGATAATTAAAAAAACGGGTGACAATTAGATTAACCTTTAATCTAATAGCACTATTTGTAGCACAAAACACTCGGTTTGTTAGAGGGATTTTAATGCATAAGCCTAATGAGCAGCTCATTTGCATGTTTTACCTTTTTTTTTTTGAGTGACGAGAGGTAAACAGCAGACTTAAGTGTTTCCCAACTGTATCTTGTGTGTGTGAAAGGTAAGAGCTGTTTACCTCCCCGACTGTCTAGAAATCTTTCTCTCCTCCCTGCATCCCTCATTCTCTCCATTCTCCCTCTAACACCTTCCCAAATCCTGACCAGCTGCCACAACATGCAGACAGTGAGACACGTCCACGTTTGATCCTCTATAATGAACCACAGCACAACAAGGTAGAAGTCTAACTAAACTACAAACATGAACACTCACAACCCCACCTGCATGCTTAAACACAGCACTAACACCAGGAGCAAAGTGGGGCGTGTCATAAAAACAAAAAGTCATCAGCATATCTGAATCATAGATGAAGTATTTCAGCTTTTCAGAAGATGCAGGAGCGATTAGACGACAGGTTAAATAGGGAGTGAGAGCAGCAAAGAGAAGAAGACAGACACACGGAGGTATGGAGGAGAGAGGTGGAGGCTAATGGTTGTTGTTCTGCCGTTTTTCAGCTGTCACTTAGACACAAGATGGAGAGAAAACACAAAACAAAGGGAGGACGGAGAGGCGGGCGGGGGGGTCAGGTGGTGTCGTTCAGTCTCCTGATTGGAGCGGCAGCCAATCAAGTAGCTTCAAAGCACAGCAGACAACAAAACAATCTTTTCTATATGAATCCAGACTAAATGCAGAGTCCGTCACGCCTGTGATCTTCATCTTACACATGAACGTAGTTCCTCCTGACAGCAGCAGCTGGCAGCAGGTTTAACCTCTGCAGAGGATGAATGGATAGAGCGAGGCTAATCTGTCTTTCTTTGTTGTCGTGCTGTGTCGTCAAATACCGACACTTTGTCGCGCTCCTCGGCGTCTGATACCGACGCAATATTAAACACTCAGAGCGAAGGAGGAAGTCAGGTGACAAAGTATAAAGCGTGACATTGTCTGCGTAGGGAGGAGGTCGGGGAGGATGGAGGGGTCAATCAAGCACTTCCAGGACATGACTTTGGTTAAGTAATGTAGGCCTACTTTAGTTACATCACGTACATAATATAAACCACAATAACCTTCTAGCATATTGTAATTCAAGTGTTCTGAGAGACTTCTGCACCTCCTCATTGCTCTGTTTTCAGGGTTTAGAAAAATCTAGCCAGTGACGGGAGACTTTGGCCAATCACAGGTCATTTCAGAGAGAGAGAGCGTTCCTATTGGCTGTTCATTCAACAGAGCCGGCTGTCAATCACTCGCAAACTCTGATCAAACGGTCAAACAAGGCAGCACTGATCAAATATGAATCAATATTCTGTTACTGTAATGCCTATATATTTCTCTCCTCAAATGTTTTCAGATACATCTGACAAATTACAAAGTTTTCTCGGAAAGTAAAATATTTTACTAAACCTAACCAAGTAGTTTTGTTGCCTAAACATAAGTGATGCCAAGAGGTCCTGACCAAGCGTCACGGGTTGGAACAACGTGTACAACACATGGCTAGAGTACGATATACAATAGACAAGTTGTGTGGTGAAATATCTTGTCTTGTCTTCACCTGATGTGGCACTGTTGTCTTTGTAAGTCTTCTATCAGATGTTAAACAAACTTTAGTTTTAAAATGATCAATGCATGTTTGTGTCCTTGCTTTCTGCAGCTTCACGGTCGAGCTACCAGCTTCCTTTAACCCTTCAGTCCATTTATTTTCCTTCTATACATAAATAAGAAGTCCTTGAGCGATATACATCCTGCATTCATTACTGTAACTACATTTTGATCTCACCTCTTCACTCAGTATTTACTATTTAAATGCATTCAGTAGGCAGAATAAAGGACAAGATGAAAGTGAACTGAATGAATGACGACTGCTCTACATCCAGTTTGAACAGTCACGGAGTGTAAAACGATGACTGAAGAGCTGCTGATGGGAGACAATGCCAACCCCTTCTTTATTGTCTATTTGGCAGAAACCGTATCATTTCTGCTCACAGTGTGTTTAAAACACATTAAAGATATAAGACGTCCTTCTGTTCATCTGAAAATGTATTAAAATCTTGACAGATATGATACTGTTAAGAACACTTTCATGGGACTGCTGGAGCACAAAAGCGTTTTATCTCCAAAAATCCATTCTGTTAGGATTAGCAGAAACATCCTTAATGAGCTCTTTGACTGTTCATAAGAACACCGGGGCTGATTAGCAGAGATACACAATGATAAGTAATATATCATCCAGAGTTTACACCTGTATGTAATGAATCTGAAAACAGCACTAAAGATAAAGTTATCCCAGCAGATTGACTTCAGAAAAGCAGACTTCTGTCAACAGCCTGAGGAGCTCTATAGCCTGTATCAAGGTGGGGAGGGGCGGAGGTTGTATTAATTCATATCTAAAGGCTGTTTTACTCTCTAATTCAGTCTGTTTAAATAGGACAGAACAGCTATTGAATTAAAACAAGACTAAAGGTATCAACCGTCTCTGTTGGACTGCAGAGGATGTGGTGTTTATTACATGTATAGATTGAACACAGCATATCTGTAGAGCTTTAGAGTGATGAACTGTTTGTCCTGGTGGCAGCACAAGAGGAAAGATGAACCAACTTTATTATTGTTATCACAGACAGCTTCACTTGGTCTGGTCTTTGATGTGCAGGCCAGTTTGAGCTTCAGTGCAATCTATTAAAATAACATTTTATTCAGTAAAAAACGTCTAATATAGACGGTGGTAATTTTGAAGTCACCTGACTGATTACTGGACCTTTAATACGACCTATATGTAGGCAAGATAGTGGAAAACACTTGGTTAGAGTTGTGTCATGTTTAATTTTGATGGGTTTTCCACTTAAAGGGACTGTTTGTAACTTTTTAAGCGTATAAATGTACCGGGTCGGGACACATGCGCGCTCGCATTTGCGCGTTCGCGTGTAGCCGCTCTCTGCCTGCTTGCCTTCACTCAGACAGCGCGCGTGTTCTCGCTCAGCTCGCTCCACCTCTAGACGTGAACGCGCGCTCACTCCACACTGCAGAAGAGTTAGTTTAGCTCTGAGAATATCTAGTGAATGTACAGTGGACATTTGTGCAGAAATAAATGCTGCAGCTCCTCCAGACCAACAGAGGTTCTCCGTGTCTTGTGAAGTGACGGAGCTCTGCAACGAGTAACGTTACCGTCTCGTTACCGACCGGGTGCCGGTGTCTCCTCTGCTCTCTCCGGCTGCGGGCGGAGAGAGCAGGAAGACTCGCTGCAGAGCCCCGCTGTCTCAGCCTGCACTGAGACAGGAAACGCCAACACTAGGATCAGATCTAAATCATGTTCATGGAGAGACCTTCGTCTGGTCAGCTAACATTACTGCCAAGCAGCTGAAATATAGAGTGATATTGTGGTTTTAGCTGACGTGTGTCGCCTCACTGTTTTGAGCGATGCTCGTTCAGGTATATTTAGAGCGAGCAAGCGCGAGCCCGACGCTGACTTTCGTTGATTTCACGGCCACAGGTGTCGCTGTTAATAAGCATTTCTGAAAGTTACAAATAGTCCCTTTAACCAGGACACATTATGAGATACCAGCGAGTTGCTGCTGAAAAAATAAATTAATATTTAGTTGTTGTTTTTTTATTAATGGTAGTTTTGACTTTTCTAAAAGCCAAAGTTACAGGGTGATAATATGCAACAAAGATCAAAGTATTGACCTGGGAACGTGACAGGTTAACGTATTCTCATACAACGGATCATATGATAACTTACGAAGAAGTTATTCCTCCTTTTTCTTTTATTTTCCTGCAAATGTCCAGCAACACGTGTCAATTTCTGCTTGTTACATGCATACAGTCTTTTCAAAATAAACTTCTGTCTTCACAGGAAACTTCCTTAGATTTAGGCAACAAAACTACTTAGTTAGGTTTAGCAAAAGATACTAGTTTGGCTTAAAATAACTCAGGAAGCGGCGTTATTTAAGTACGTAACTTACGTGACAAATAAATTATATAAAAATGTTGACTTTTGGTTTCACAGGGGACATGACCCACACGGGACATGACCCACACGGGACATGACCCACCCGTCTACGGACAGTTTACGAGACCAGCCTGTACAGTTACTTATAATGCATCTTACACCGCTGTCAACCACCCGGACACCCCCGAATTAATCTGTTTTTTCTCACTACCCTGTCTCCATTGGGAGGTCAAAGGTCGTAGTTCAGCTAAACAGCAGCTGCCGGTAGATATCCGGTGTCTTGTTCAAGGACACTGTAGGACAGCAGGTGTTTCCTGCCATTCATACACTGAACCTGGATGTTGTGGTTAAAATGCCGTTCTCGCTGTGCCTGTAGTCAACCTGTCTGGTGAAATACTGTTAAAGAATCAAATAGCGTGTCTGTGCGTCCTGCCCTGCCTGTTACCAGGTGGGACAGAGTTAACAGAGTTTGCCTGTGGTCTAACAGCGGGGTGAAAAGCTTTGAGCAGGCGAGGATCGTCCTGAAAATGGTCCATGTAATGAGATGTGTAGTCAGAGGAGCGGCGTCGGAGCTGCTGTTGTGTTTGCCCTTTTTTACCAGACTAATAGACACAGTGTGCTGGGGTTTCTAAAAGCCTCCAGCAACAACCTGAATGCAGAATAGTCCATTAAAGTAGACCTCCCTCGCTCTCCTCCACTGTCTTTTATTGTTTCTTTTTTCCGTTTCCTGTTTGTTTCTCTCTGTGCGTGTCTCCCCTTTATCTCCCTCTCCATCTTTTCTTTTTCTTTCTCCTCATCCCATCATCTGTTTCTCTGCGTTTCTTCTTCCCCAGCTGTGTTCTTTATGCCTGAGCCCTGAGCTGGCTGTGCTCACATTATTTGCAGTGCAGCTGGAAACCACAAACACACACACACACGCATGCACATGAACACAGTGATATTGAATAGGGACACATACTGTAGGGCATGTTCATGCTAATGCATGAAACCAGTTCACACACACACACAGACACACATTGTTATCAATGCTAGTGTTGTAGTTTAGTAGCCGTCTGCCTCTGTCTGTCTGGACTGATAAGAGGACACAGAGCGACGACTCACTGTGTATGTCTGTGTGTTATGTGTGTTCATAAAGCTTCAGTGTGCCTTGTTGCCTCTTTTGTGTTTGTTTTTCTACGTGTGCACTTTTTTAGACTTCAAAATGTGTGTTTGTGCCATGCAGGTGTGTTCTTCTGTGTGTGTGTGTGTGTGTGTGTGTGTCGGGCAGCAGTTGGATTTAACCAGGAGGAGGTGGAGATAGATGGCCGCCCGGTGATAGAGGCGGTTGCCGGGTGACAGTTGGGGGTGACTTGGCGACCCACAGCCAAATTACTTTCTAGGAAGAAGAGCAGAGCTGAGCTTAAGATAGCTCATACTTATCTGTTATAACTCAGTGGGGGGGAGGGAGGGAGGGAGGGAGGGAGGGGAAGGGTGAGAGACACGCGATGAGGAATATAGAGGTTAATGGACATGGGAGACGGGAGGAAAGGCAAGAAGGAATGAAAGTTGGAGAGGAGGTGAAGGAATTAAGGAAGGGAGGGAGGGTGGAGAGAAAGAGCGAGAGAGGTAGGTAGATGTATGAGAGAAAAGAGGAGGGAAGGAGATGAGGACATAGGAGATAAAACAAAAGGAGGGACGGATGTACTATAGGAAATATAGAAACAGAGAAGCTGGTTGTGGTGGAAAATTATTTTTCTCTCCAGAAGGTTCATGAAATGAATCGGCAGCCAGGATGAGAGCTGTTTGAATCCTCTAAATGATAAGGAAAGGAACTTCAATGCTTCCTTTATTATCTCCTTTAGCATAGGATACACTGGAGCATCCTTCACCAAAGGAAAGGAGATAATGCCGTCCCACAACTTTTAACACCATTCTGCTGTTCATGAACACAAACAACATCTTGCATATTATTTTCATACGGTCATATACTAAATGGGGATTCATGTTGATAAATATGAACCATTTCGTTTCACTTTATTTCTATTTATTTATTTATGTCGAACAAGTAACAAATAAGTAAAAAACAAGAATAACAAATGAAATGAACAGCAAACATATGGCAAACAAATAATCAACATAAATACATATTCAGTCCAAAAAGGAGTAGGAAGAAATATACATTTATTGGTTCTACTCCTTCACCAGAACTTGAAAAGTAACTCAATATTTACATATCAACTTTTGGGGCAGCCTATAGGTTATTCTTTTGTTTATTTCAGTTCCAACCTTGGTAATGAAGTGATATTTCAATAACATCCGCCGCCGTCGCATCATAATTACAGAGCCTAGTGAAGTGCAGTCGGATTCTTTTAACACTACAGTTATCTTTTCCTAAGTCCTTCCTCTTTCTTTGACCTCATGACGTTTTCCATCGAGGTCAAGGAAAAGTGGTTAGGAAAAGACATTGGGACGTAATTTGTTGACTTCTCGACCGCAGCCAAGGACAATCAGCGAGGGAATGAGTAGATGAGTGGTGAAGGAAGGAGAGGAAAAGCAATGGGGGAAGGAACATGGGGATCCAGTTATTAGTTATAGCCAGAAAAACATCATGATCCTACTGAGGACAGATGTCTTCTTATTCACGCTGGAACCCAGCCTGGGCCCGCTCCGTCTCCAGCTGAGACACTGTGCTGAAGTCTGGTTATACACAGAGGAGGCAGTGGAATGGAGGCTTGTTCAGGAAGCAGCCACGGTAATGGAGTAAGTCATCTAGACCCCTGCAGGAGGGAACCACACGACAGTTTGTGGGGTCTGGCGAGCATCTTCCAAAGAACAAGTTTTCACTTTCTATTACATAAGGATCCATGTTTCTGGCAAAATAGCCACATTTTCTGAAATGTAGCAGTCGTGGCCTGTTTTCTGAACAGTCTTGGCATTTGTTTTCTTCAACCCTGTCTCCTAGAAATTACATTTATATAGTTCTAAACTCACGTTGTGCTGAAAAACATAATCGCTGGCTAGATAATGTTGTGATGTTTTTGTGAGTGCTGAAGTGCAACATTTATGAATTCACCGGAGTCACAGGAAGGGGACGCTTCCTGTCCGTGACAGAGTTAGCATGCAGCTTTAGCCGTGATATCTAGCTCTGCTTTTCCTGTCAATGTGTGAAACCCAAAGTGTTTCCATCCTTTACTGGATGTGTAGTGTTTACCACGATGGATTTAAAATGGGAGGGTGCAGGTCGTATCCACGTGATCCCTCTGACGTGTTCGAGTAAGGGTTAAATCAGCACCAACTGGACTTGGTTTAGACGTTTCACTTCTCATCCAAGAAGCTTCTTCAGTTCTGGCTGAATGGTAGGGGAACCCAGGAATTTAGCCTCTGTGGGGTCGTTAGCAGGATAATAGAAACCACTCAGTACATTGGTGCTCCTCTAGAGGTGTGACCACTGGAGTTAAGGGTCGTTAGAGTCAGCTGATGCCAGGTGTGAATGACTGTCCGGTGAGTTCAAGTGTGAATGGTTGTTTAATCTCCTGGGCAGGGATGCCAGGACAGTATTGTAGGTGGAAGATAGGTGATGCCTTAGGACTCCTCCTCTGTTGTGTGATGGCTTCTCTACTTTGGCACAGATGGCCTCTTTCACTCCTCTTCCAAACCATCTTATATCCCTGTCCAAAATATGCACGTTATTGTCCTCAAAAGAGTGTCCCTTGTCCTTCATCTGTAGATAGACTGCTGAGTCTAAACCTCAGGATTTGGCCCGTCTGTGTTGAGCCATCCGTCTGTTTAGTGGTTGTTTGGTTTCCCGGATGTATAAATCCGTGCACTCCTCACTGCATCGGACTGCATACACCGGGTTACTTTGCTTGTGTTTGGGTGTGCAGTCCTCGGGGTGGACCAGTTTCTGTCTGAGGGTGTTTCTGGGCTTGAAAGACACAGGGATGAGGTGTTTGTTAAACATCCTCCTGAGTTTCTCAGACACTCAGACACGTAGGGGATGACAATGTTGTTGCGTCTGTCCTCCTTTTCTTCGCCACCCGTGGTACTGGTGTTCTTTCTGGATTTTGTGGCTGTTTTCACAAAGGACCTCTGACGTTTTCTACTTTCTCGTTTCGGCTCGCTGCGGTTTGTTTTGGTTGACGGATACGGAACGGATATGACATCACGTTACTCAGACTACAACAATAAAAGCGGTAACTTCCTTCTACCTCCACATAGACTCAAATGAAGCAAATATAGCGATTCTGGCATTAAAGAATTAATTTTCGAAATCGTAGAAAAAAAAAAGATTGATTCATAGGTGAATCATGTTTTTTTCCCGCCTCTACTGGTTACGTGGTCAGACTCGACACACACAAACACCTCTTATGACAAGCATGCACACACCCTGGTTCACCCATCCATACACACACTCACAATATCTCTCCCACACACACATTTAAGCAAGTAAACACACCTTGACATTGACACTGATAAACGACATACGCACATACACACTCACTATCTGTCTTACACACACTCCCATGTACACACACACAGTTTTACTCTCTTACACTATCTTCACACACACACACACACAGATACTGACTGACGCTGACAGATGGCAGATCGTGGGATTGAATGTGCCGACAGAGGCGCCACTTTATGGGTTGTTTCCACGGTGAGGGGCGTTGCCCGGGGAAACCATTTTGTGGCTGAAACTGAGATTGAGTTTCCCCTTCGCTGGGATGACAGATAACAAGACCCTGGCAATCAAACCCCGACAGGATCAAACGCTCGGCCATCAGTCAGCGCTGACAGCCGACTGCAGGCAGACACGCCGAGGATAGATGATCCCCGCGAGGAGACAAGGACGTAGCAGAGGAGATAGGAGACGAGGTGGAGAAAGTGCTGTAGGCGGCGTTGAAACAAAAATAACCTCAAGATATGTGACTGAAATGGTCATGGTAGTATTGAAGGAGAATATTGATCTGTTGCAGTTCCACAGTGCCGACTGTAAATCCTCAAACAAGTTTAAAGGAGACATTTTGGATTTCCAAACTAGACACTTTAAGCCCCGCAGGATTTAAGGAGGAACTAGATTGATTTGATTTTTACTTTTGTTGTTCATAAAAACAAACACTTTTTGACAATATGAATCATAATGGAGGAATGTGTTGAGGTCAAATCTTAATTTTGATGAGCTGTCATGTATCTCTGCTGAAGAGCAGACTGTTATAGTATTATATCTAATTTCCCTCTAAATTATTATTTGATCATATTTTAATACAGCCAATTAGACTGTTGTCAGGCTTTTAAATAGGCATTATAAGTCACTATAAGCACCATATATGTAGGTCATTAGGGGCCTACTACACCCACAAGGCACAAGGTCACATGGTAGATCACCGAAAGAAGGTATAAAAGAACACAACAGCGTAATTATGAAAACAAAACACAGGGTTTTCACCCAGGGGATGGAGTTTGCATCCCATGTGAAACCAACAATGTGTTGTTGTCTTTGTGTTTGTAGTTATTTCAACCCAAAAAACACAGTGTTTTCCCCAAACTTAACAAAGTGTTGTGCCTAAACCTAAATAAATTGAAGTTTTGTTGCCTAAACCTAAAGAAGTTGTAGTTTTGTTGCATAAACCTAAATAAGTTGTAGTTGTGTTGCTTAAACCTAAAGAAGTTGTAGTGTTGTGCCTAAACCTCAAGAAGTTGTAGTTTTGTTGCATAAACCTAAATAATATGTAGTTGTGTTGCTTAAACCTAAAGAAGTTGTAGTTTTGTTGCCTAAACCTAAATAAGTTGTAGTTGTGTTGCCTAAACCTAAATAAGTTGTAGTTTTGTTGCCTAAACCTAAAGAAGTTGTAGTTTTGTTGCCTAAATCTAAATAAGTTGTTGTTTTGTTGCTTAAACCTAAAGAAGTTGTAGTTTTGTTGCCTAAACCTAAATAAGTTGTAGTTTTGTTGCCTAAATCTAAAGAAGCCTTTTTGTTTGTATTCAAAACATCATGTTTCATTCAGTTTTACTTGTTAGCACTTTAACATCTATGGTGCTTATAGCGACAGATAACATCTATTTAATGGCGTAATAACAGTCAAATCGGGTGTTTAGTAAGAAGGCGCCCTGTTTTCTGATCTGCTCCCATAGTGTTAATGTGCCGTAGGTGTTTTTGTTAATGCAAACTCAACACGTTCACACTTTCTTAGCACATATTCACCACTCTGTTGTCCACGTGTCTGAAGCAGTTTTCGCTCACTAATTATTCAGCCCTTTCTTAGTGTTAAATTTGTTAATAAATCCCAGCCCTTCTTGCAGATGTTTCACATTAAAAGCTTAGAGTGTGTAATCCCTTTACCTCCATGTCCTTCCTTTGTCTGTATCTGTTTGTACAGACTGTCATCACAGCATGTAAACACTGGACCTCAGACACAATGCAAAAGGGACAAACACAAGAAGATACTGTTATATACAAACAATTACACAGTTGCATTGAATTCAGTGTGTTTCAGAAACTCTGTTGATACAATCAGGCCTTGTTCAGACTGCCAGCTCAAATCTGTCGCGCTCATATATTGATTTTGGAAAGTCTGGACAACAACAAAAAACATGTAATGTGAGTTTTGCAAATCGGATCCAAACCACATTTTGGTTTTCCAATCGTGTCACTCACAACGTAACACACAACAACAACGTCAAGAGTGACGGAAGTGCTGACTAGCAGAGCTCTATGGGGGACGACATGGAGGAGAACAACAGCCCACGCCAAAATAACTTGTCTCCTGACACTTTAGTGGGATTTATCAGCCTCCTCCGTCGCACCACAGAAACTTGGTGACGGAGGAGGCTGGTATGTCTCCCCAAAGCACCAGGACACAATTAAATTCGTCATTGCTTGGAGGGCGAAATGATGGATGCCTCCGCGTCGGAAAGCCACGTCACCAGTGTAGCTACATAGTTACTGACGCCTACGTCGTTACCAACCCATGCAGATACGTTGGTGATGTCTGGACACACAGACCTTGTAAATAACAGTGCCACGGTCTGTCTTAAATATCTGATTTAAGAAACAAATGGGATTTGCCTGCAGTCTGAACGTAGCCTCAGATGCAGCTGATACGGCTGATGAGAAGATATGTTGTTTCACACTGTGAAGCACTTTGTATCTTTTGTCTAAAAATATAACCCTCTTATTATATTGTTATTCCAGCGATGCAGGATTGATTAGACTAATCTGGTCCCTCTTTCATGTTAATCAACCCACATTGCACTGAAAATGACCCCTGAGCCTGTGTATTAAATGATCAGTACATTTCATGATCAGTCAACAGATTAAAACAAGCTTACAGGATGTCCAGTCATATTCATGATCGACCAATGTACAGTAAGCTTCTCTCTTCTAAAATGAACATAAGAAGATATCTGCTGCTCAGTACCTTTTAACCTCTTTTACCCAACAAACCCAGTACTGTGTGTTAAAACACTTAAAGATGTAATACAATTATACAATTTAGTGTTTTTTTATTGATGTTATACTGTGCACAATGGTAGAATGTGATGATGCACAATGGTAGAATGTGATGACACACAGGGTAAATGTCATGGCCAAAGGCTCCATTGTGTGCACATAGCCTCCTGTAGTGGATATCAGTAGTATTTTAGAGCCAGATTCCCTTTCAAGAGGTAGAAAACAAATTTGGCACACTTTGGGTATCCATAGTGGCCAAATGGAGAGTCCGCCTGGTCCTATCCTCACTAAAACCTTTGTAGAATCTATGTGCTTTGTGTTATTTATATCTGCTTTGGCACAGTTGTAGTCAAGGAGTTGCTGAATGAATTCAGTGGCATCTCTGTGCATGGCATCATTGCTATAATGGTGTTATCCACTGTCTCATCTAGAAAACATTTTAGGCGAGGATAAAAATGTAATTTATTTATTTGGTTCATCACAGGTTACTCAGGCATAGTAACAGTCACAATGTTACTGATCCTGGGGATGAATTCTCCGAGGTCTTACCTATCCATAGAGACCAAGATCATGCATATAGACCTGCTAGTTGTGGAGCTATTATACATACATTTATTTATACATTTATACATGTCTGTCTAGCCGAACCAGACTTTCCAGCACCTTAGGGCTTAAGAGGTTAAAGTAAAAATGTTTGTCCGAATAAAAAGCTAATAAACATGGAGGATTGATCGTAAATAAGTAATAAATGCACTCGACACGCTGGTTAGACCTCAAGGGTACACTGAATGTAAACACTTTTAAGACTCACTGATTCCTGTGTGTATGTCCATATGTTTTCTCAGGAGCTCTTGTATGTGCACATGTGCTCATCTGTGCATATCGATTGCATCTGTGTGTAAACCGGGCAGTTATGAGCAGATCATGTTTCCCAGCATGGTCTGTTGATTAAAGCTGCTGACTAAACGATGTGCTTATTGACATCCAGTGAAAAGAGCTTCCTGGAAACCTGATCTGATCAGGAAGGAGCCTGCTGCGGGTTTAAAGGCCTCGGAGCCCCCTTCAGATGTCTGATAGCTAACGTCTCTCACATAGACAACCCAACCTCTGTGGTCGCTCTTCATTTCAAATGTTCCATCTGGATTCCTCCGATGTCATGGATCTAATGTCAACGTGTACTTGATTATCCACCTCCTCTAAGTTGTAGCCAGACTCTTTCAAATATGTTGTCTCGTAAGTTGTTGCAGCAATTTTTGGGTTGATTCAATTTGTTACACAGATTTGGTGCTAAATTTAGGGGGAGACTCGTGGGTACCCAGAGATCACATTTTCATTCACATATCTTGAGGTCAGAGGTCAAGGGACCTTTTTTAAAAATAGCCAGTTTTTCCTCGCCAACATTTAGTACAACTTTGGAGCGTTAATTAGCCTGCTTTGCGTGCAACATGCTAGTATGACATGGTTGGTACCAATGGATTCCTTAAGTTTTCTAGTTTCATATGATGCCAGTACCTTCAGCTTTAAAACTGACCCCGCTATAACGTCCGAAAGACAGAATAGCGACCGGGTCCGCCGGCAAGCCGATGGATTTTTAAGAGCTTAATTAAAAATCGACAGTGCTTTGGAGAATCGATTCAGTATCGCAAAACATAATATCGTACCTAATGTGTCTCGATATTTTCTTACACCGTTATTCATTGGTAGGTTTGTGTTTCTTTAAGCACAAGATCAATACACTCTCTAGTCTCACATGTTCATTGCCAGTGTGTAATCACATGTAACACGTTTTCTGATATTAGAGCACAAAAATGCTGAACGTGTGAAGTATAAATGTGAGAGAGGAAATGAATGGAGGGATGCTAACATACTGTAGATCAGGGATGCACAATATGGATTACATGACTGTGGACGATTTTATCCAACAGCAAATGTACATAAACAATAAACAGACTGTAAACACATACGTTTGACACTTGCACACTACATTTGCTTGGCTGATGCAAATTACAAAAAGGTACTCGAGGCTGCAAACACACAAACCAACAACCAACATGTGAATATAGAATGAAATACACCCAGATAGCACACAGACACATCGGTGCATGCATGGTGGGAGGTTTGCTCCTCCCACGTATAACATCTCTACTATAAGCGCTGCATATAATGTGAGTGAATGCACAGCTCATTACAATAATCGCTCTGTAACATGGACTCAGATAACACTGCAGTGTGTCTGATAGCGTGAGCCTCTCAGTCTCTGTGGGCGTCTTGTCTTTGTCTGCAGCTTGAACATGTTTGCATTCGAGTGACAAATACGCAGAGATCAGACATACAACAGGTCTGCTTTACATCAGAGCTGCAACTAACCATTATTTTCATTATCGATTCACCTGCCGATTATCTTCTAGATTAATTAATTAGTCGTTTGGTCTATATAACGTATACGTGATGTAAATTAAGTATGTTGCATACGTGACATAAGTTGCTCCCGTCATAATTAATATGGCTACAAGAGGTCGCCACCTGACAATAAACGTAAATATGGGTCATAATAAGCTGCTTGTACAAACAACGTGTGTTTTTTTGGGGGGTGTGGGACGGTCTCATTCATACAGTACAGATAAAATAATCATATGAAACCAGAAGTCAACGTTGATTTATTTGTCGCGTATCTTACATACTTAAGTAACGCCACTTCCAGGGTTATTTTAAGCCAAACCACAATCTTTTCCTAAACCTATCTAAGTAGTTTTATTGCCTAAACATAACCAAGTTGTTTCCTGTGAAGACAGAAGTTTATTCTGAAAAAATACTGTATGCATGTAACAAGTGGAAATTGACAGGAAAACGCAAAAGAAAAAGAGGAATAACTTTTTCATAAGATATAAAAAATCGTTGTATGAGAATATGTTGAATCTATTGATAGTTCAGTGAAATACATACCTCGTACTCTATCAAGCATAAAATCCAACATTGCTATAGAGGAAATATTTGCAACATTTCTCAATGAACAAATACTGTATATCAAAAAATATGAAATGGAGAGCTAGCTCAGTACAATGACACATTATCTAATGGTTTATATCTTAATGTCATTCAACCTTAACATGAGGTGTGCAGTGAGCTAAAGCCGTATGTATCATTGACAAGCAGATCAACATCCTCTGTGGTTGTGTCGTCGGTGCACATTAATGTTTATTGCATGTAAATGTCTTGATTACTTAGTGAATGTCCAACAACTTTACAATCTTAATTACATGTCATTGATTATTTTAACATCTCAAAACACCATCAAACCTCATCGGTCTCGCTAGCATTCAGCGACTCCCCCTAATAAAGATTTTAATGGTCATGCTGTTGATCATAAAGAGACTGAAACAGGTGGAACGTTCTGCATTTTTGGATAATCAGCAGTTTTTTTAGAGACTAGTTAGTGAATGTAGTAAGTGAATGAGAACATGTGGGGAGGGGGAATTAAATGGCCGATGACTGAGTGACCTACATACCTAATAATTCTCCATTCCTAGACCACAGCAAAGAAATGTGCTGAAGCGGGAGATAGGACCAAGAGAGTAGAATAGTGTTTGAGTCTCTGCCTTGCTGTGTTTCTTCTTTCGTCTACTTTTTTTTAGGTTCAATATTCAGAAATGTTGAAACGTTTGCATTTTAGCAGACACAGAATGGAGGAATGAACCCCTCCACAGCATGATTAGGATAGTTCCCCCTCTCTCTGTCCCTGTAGAACCCGAACCCAGCAGCACCGGTTTCATTTCTTTTGTTGTCGGCCCTCCACGCTGGCAGCGTCGCAGCACGACATACTGTAACTGTTCATTCCTCAAACCATGTTTATTGCAGGAGTGGCAGCTCCTCTGTAATTACAAGTGACACTTGACAGCTGCTTGTGTAACATAGTCAGAACGGATTCTGCTGAACTCACTCCTGAGATCTTTCTTTTTTTATTTTCTGAACAGAAGAGCAACCCTGACAGTTATGTTGGCAGGTATTATCCTTCTCTTCCTTTTGTTTCCAGTCGTAGTGTTAAAATGTAGAGATCCAATGTAGCACAATAAAAGGCTGAAACTACAAACATCCTCATAAACCTCTAAAACGTTTTTGTGTTTATCTAAATAGGCGTTATCAGTCGGTATAAGCCCCACAGATGTGGGTCAATAGGGACCTACTACACCCACTAGTAGGTTTTATCATCTATTCACATGGTAGATCACCAAAATCATTTGTAGTTTTGTTGTCTAAACCTAAAGAAGTTGTAGTTTTTTTGCCTACACCTAAAGAAGTTGTAGTTTTGTTGCCTAAACCTAAATAAGTTGTAGTTTTGTTGTCTAAACCTAAATAAGTTGTAGTTTTGTTGCCTAAACCTAAAGAAGTTGTACTTTTGTTGCTTTAACCTAAACAAGTTGTAGTTTTGTTGCTTTAACCTAAAGAAGTTGTACTTTTGTTGCTTTAACCTAAATAAGTTGTAGTTTTGTTGCCTAAACCAAAAAAATGCCTTTTAATTTGTGTGCAAAAATGTGATTTTTCAAGCATTTTTATATCATGGTAGTACAAATTGCTTTTAAGTTTTGCTTTCTGTAGTTGTCCGGGTCTGACGCTGTGGCCAGAGGCCGTTGGACTTTTTCTTTTTGTTTAGACTTCAGACTATATTGTGTTTATACTCTTAGCTCGTTGGGTTTGCTGTTAGATTCCTGGTCTCATTCTTTCTAGCGTTTCCTGTTTTATTTTGATAAGTTCACTCCTCCTGTGTCTTGTCTGGCTTTACTTCCTGCCTTTGTGATTGTCTGCCCCGCCCTGATCTGTTCCACCTGTGCTCCATCATCCTGCTCTCCTGGTGTGTTTAGTCTGTGTGTTTCCCCTGTTTCTCTGTCAGTTTGTCGTCGCTCCTTGTGTGTCATTTGTTTCACCCTAGAGAGTATGTTTTCCAGTGTTTTTTATTCCTAGATAGTTTTTTGTAGCATACCTTGTGGATTGGCTTAACATTGTACCTGCCTGGATCGTCTGCATTGTTTGCTTCCCGTAAGTTTTCCTTATTGAAATCATTGAACTCTGCCTGCTGCCATCTCCTCATCATTATCTGCTTTTGTTATCCCTGTAAACGTGACAGTAGTAGGCCTAGCAGGCCCCTAATGACCCACATCTATATTGCTTATAGCGACTGATAGCGCCTATTTAATGGCCTGATAACAGTCAAATCGATTATCTCTATAAATTAATATTTTTAAAGCATATTTAAAAGCAATGCTGACCAGATTGCTGCTTCTGAGAAGTTGCCAATGTATCTAATAAATACCGAAAAGTAATAATGAATATTTGTACATTATTTGCTGCATTGGGAAAAAAATAAAGTTTAACTTTTAAGCACACTTTTTATAATCAAACAAGCATTTAACAGAATTATAATTCCACTAGTTATTGAGTTTGCTAGCAGGTTGAAGCCATGCTAATGTTTCCCATCACGTCCTACATGATGTTAACCCCCCTGCTGTTTGGTGCTATAGAGTCCTGATCAGCTGCTGTTCGGTATGGAGTCAGACTATAGCTAATCTTTTCTCATGTAGCTCTGAGCCATGCTATTGCTATTGCTAATCTCTTAGCCTGCAGCATTAGCCCGTGCTAACGCTTATCCCTTTTTGTGTAGCGGCGGGCCGTACTAAAGCTAATCCGCTGTCTCGTAGCCGTGCTAATGCTAATCCAGCTGTCAGTCAGAGAGGCGCTGCTGACCGGCGGGGAGACGAGTCACGGTGAGACACCTGTCTGCTGCTCGCTGTCCAACTCTGTCCTCCTGAGGCTGACTCCTGGACCACGCTCCTTTTGACATTTCTCATCATTACCTCTTCTTTTACATACGTCACATCTGCCTTCTTTTTCTCACTTCAACCCTCTGTCTCTCTCTCACTCCCATTTCTCTCTTTCTATCTGACTACATTCCAGCTAATCTCTTCCTCAAGAATGTTGCACATCGAGGTGGATGTGTCAAATAAAATCTGCTTTTTCAGCAACCAGAATCTTTGCTGATGTAAATTATATGAAGAAGGGTGTTGTTGTTGTAACTCTCTGATTATTTTATATTTTCCATATAGTATACATTTCAATAAAGGCCCTAAAACAGGAGGAAACAGTGCATTTTTTTGGGGACTATTTTCAGCAGCGGATTAATCCACATGTGGCGCTCTAGTGAGTATTTGTGGCAGCAGAACAGTGTATGTGGGATTGAGTCAAAATAAACTACAATGTGTGTGTTCATGGTGATGAAGGAACAAGTCACCCAGTGCAACCAAAATGTTCTTGGTTGGGCTTAAAACTACTACGTTCGTAAAGTGAAAATGAAACTTAACAGACGGGACACTGACAGCGGTCTCCTGGATGAAAGCCCTCTGTTTGTTGAACTCATCCACCTCCCCTCCCGCCTGCCCACTTTGTGTCTTTTCACTCTTTAAACTACGTCACCACATTCTCGTCTCAACCTCAGAGCGTTGACTGTTGTCACGGATGGGTTTCATTATAGTTTTTGGAACGCCCGGTGCGTCTTATACAGGCGCTAAAGGGTGCTTTGTGCGGCGGTATTCCACGCCGACGGCTGTGACAAAGCCTCGGTATCTGGCGCTCTGGGAATGAGAACGGGCTGGTGTAACAGTGTGGCTCATTGATGTGTTTTTGGACAATAACGAGGTCTTCGACACAGCTTTCTATGGCTTTCAACACACAATACGGCGATCAACTGCAAAATTACCACTTCAGTTCCATTTTTTGAACTTGTGTCTCCAAATTCGATCTGCTGGAAGTTTCCTGATCTCCTGTTCTTATCTGTTATCTCCTGTTTATTTGATTCTCTGGCTCGACAGCTTCCTGTCATTGCTTTCTAGTGTCTGAACAAAACACCTCAAAGTTCCCCCCAGTGACCCAACGCACTTCCTCTTCCTCCTCCCACTCACTTCCCCTGGGGACCGTTCTTCTTCATCACCGTTACTCATGTTGTTTTCTACTTATTTTTCATGAACGCTGCCTTTTTTTTTTCTGCCGTCATCCATCATGCGTTTTGAAGTAATTTAGACTTTGTTATCAGTTTATCATCAGAACTTTCTTGCATTTTTCTTTTTGTTTTTGAAGTTATTACAGCTCGCCTTTTTCTGTCATTTATCTCTGCTGCACAAATTGCGTTTTCTGCTGTGTTCTTCTGTTGTGGCTGCATTTTATCACCTTGCTTAATTACCTTACTTGTATCTTTTATGGCCGTGCAAACTAAATTACCTAAAGTAAACAGAAGCACATCCCTGCAGGCCTGAAGCCTGTTCAAGTTAATGGTTTTAGAAAATGGGATTTCTTCAAATAAAAAATGTATTAAAGAAAAAAACATATATGTATTGTAATGCATAGAAGGTGATGCGAGTATTCCTCCGATAGACGAACAATCACCTACGCTACACCCACACCGCTCTGACATCAAACTTAGAGAAAAATTCCACCTTGAGGCGCTTTGTTTCCACAACGTTATATATCAGTCTGTGATGTTCACTGTTCCAGGAGCTCTCCTCTGAAGACATTTATTTTTTTTTTGGTGTACCCGCTTTCCCTCAACCTTCCTCATCAACTTCACTTAGCGGCTTCTTGCATTTCCCAGAATGCCTTAGGAGAAACCCAAGAGAGCAAAACATGAACAATCAGCTGCAGGTTACGATGTGTAGGTGGACAGAGTGATGAGGAACGTAAGAAAGCAAGAGGAGTTGTTTTTCTAGCTGAGGAAAGCGAGAGTCGTGCCACTTACTCAAAACATCTCTTTCATCTGCACAAAACCAAATCTTTTATTCCCCTTTGTTGGATTTTTTTTCCTGCATGATTGTTGGAGTAACTGTCAGCATGAGTATTTATATATCAACATTCCTCTCTTTGCCTTTTGAAACATCACAATAATCATCCTGTACTCATTGTGTATACATTAATTTATCCAGTTGGATGATGAGAATCAGATCAGTGATCAGAAAATGCTTCGTTCCAGTAGCTCGGGGTGGTAGGAGCCAGCAGGTTGGGGTTGACTTTGGATGACTCCCTAAAGCCTGGTTGTTGTCTAAGTGGCTGGAATCGATTCATTTCACGCTTTCCTTCTACCTCCTGAACCAACAGGCCAGGTGTGGGGAGTGTGAGTGAAAGCAAACTGTCCACTACGGCTGAATAGACGGCTGGATCTGGACTCCCCCGGGGCCTCCTTGCCAGCGGTCAAATCAAATCCAACCGTTTGATGAAATCCATCCTGAACATATAATCCACCATGACGTGTTCAAATAGACAAATTAGAGCCGTCATTAATAAATGGTAAATTGATGGTAAATTAAACTTAGTTTATGGTTATTTTACTGTCATTCTAGTCCAGTTCTGGTCTCTAACTGGCTCCCTGTCTCTCAGAGAACTGATTTCTAAATACTCCTGCTGGTTTACAAAGCACTAAATGGTTTAGGGCCAAAATACATTTCTGATCTTCTGCTATGTTCTGAACCATCCAGACCTCTCAGGTCATCTGGATCAGGTCTGCTTAGCATCCCCAGAGTCACAACTAAACATGCAGAAGCAGCGTTCAGTTTCTTAAGCACCAAATATCTGGAACAAGATCCCAGAAACCTGCAGGACCGCTACAACTCTGAGTTCTTTTAAGTCTTAAAACTGTCCTGTTTGCTGCCTTTTATTAAACCAGATAATGATCTTATACTGCAATATAACTTTTAATTGTGTGTGTTATACTCTATTTTAGCTTCTATCCTAGCTTTTTTATTTTTAGCTTGTTTTTATTTTCTAATCTTTAACGTTTTTATAACTGTTTTAATTATGTCTTAATGTTCTTTTGCACTTTGTCGCAATGTTCTTGAATGTTTGTGTTGCTGAAATGTGCTCTACAAATAAAGCTGCCTTACCTTACTGTTAACAAACAATACATTGATAATTAATAATGTTTACTAATTATTAGTACGGCTATGATTTCTGTTATTTTATCATTAGTTTGTGTAACATGAAATAATATAAATGCTATATTGTAACGTAGCTGATAAGAGACGGTAACAATAACGATAATAATTAATTACATTCTGATTATATTAGTAAACAATTTATTAACAGTTTATTGTTGCACACTTTATAACATGTTGTATATTATTTGTTAATGATTACCAAATGATTTATCAACCTTTAAGTCATTGTTTGTAAAACATCTATAAACATAACACAGATAGATGGACCAGAAACCAGTTATTAACCATTGACAAAGTATTAACTATATACCTAAATATTGTTTACAGATGCTTTTCAAAGTATTTATTAACCATTTAATACAATTTATTTATGGTTCATACATAATATCTTAATCATTAACAAATACTTATATATATAAAATGTTATGTGTGCAACAATAAACCGTGAAAATAACAATTAGTAAACATGATTAATTGTAATTCCATTGTTTGTTAACAGTAAAATATTTGTTATCCCAGTTTAATTAGCTATCAATTTACTATTTAATAAATGCTGGTTATTATAAAGTGTTACCTTTGCATCTGTTTAAACTATTAATACTACCCCCCCGCTCTGGATCTCCCCTTCACACTTTGTAAATGTCCTGCTGAGGAAGTTTGAAGGAAGGAAAAGAGGCAGAGCAGCCCTGAAGGGAGGGCAAGAAAGGCAAGAGAGAGGGGGAGAATAAATGGAGAGAGAGAGAGAGAGAGAGAGAGAGAGAGAGAGAGAGAGAGAGAG
>CAKALU010062067.1:0-18230 GCA_916700995.1 Hozukius guyotensis
GATCTCGGGACTCAGCACGCAGCTCTGGATCTCGGGACTCAGCACACAGCTCTGGATCTCTGGACTCAGCACGAAGCTCTGGATCTCGGGACTCAGCACACAGCTCTGGATCTCGGGACACAGCTCTCCTTCCCCCCTCCTCTGCCAGCAAACTCACCTGCCTTGCTCTACCCAGTTCTCTCCATCACAAAATTAAGTATTGTAAATAAATTATTTCTTTGCATCCATTACCTGCCTCAGTGTCTGTGTTCTGCACTTGGGTTCACTAAATTAGCCACGCCTAACAGTGGGACTGATGCTCGGAGAAGTTTCACTGAAACTCTCCACGGTGGAAATATCTGACCAGGGAACGTACAGATGCTTCTTCCCAGATTTAGACAGAAGCCACACTGTTCAGCTGCTCGTAGGTAAGTGGTGTGTTTTTTAAGTAATGCTTTTACTAATAGCGGGGCACTTAAGCATAATAAATGTGCATTTTGCGATAAAAGTAACACATTTGGCGCAGATGTAGGTTTATATGTTATGAAAAGATATAGATATTGGGGCGCTGCAAATTTGGTCCCTGAGGCGCTAAATATTCCTAAATGTTGCAGAAAACTGATTTTATGAGTCTTGATGATTTCCAATGTGTGTTCAAGCTGATCAGGTCAGATGTCAGAAGATCACAGACATGTTTTTATTACCTCTTACCAAATAAAAGGAGCATGAAGGTCACTTCAGGGTCAAACTTCACCCCCTTCTTAGGAAGGTTCCTAACGAAGTGAAATGACCTGGAAGTATCTCGGTAGCAGCCGTGATGAGAGCTGTTTGAAACCTCTAAATGCTGAGAAAATGTGCTTCAATGCTTCCTTTATTATCTCCTTTAGCATAGGATACACTACCTTTAACAAGGCCTATGGAAAGGAGGCTGGGTCACGCGTCATCAACGCGTCATATCTTTGGGGGTACAACACATGCGCAGTAAAATCTGGCCTGCACTCGCCGAAATTAAGCCAATCGCAACGCACGGCCGCAGCTTCAGTTATACTGTGCATGTGTTATACCCATGGATGTATTAAGAGAATTAAGGTTATACCCCATATCCCAAGACCCATGTCCGCCTGTGACCTAGCCTCCTTTCCATAGGCCTTGTCCTTTACCAAAGGAAAGGAGATAATAACATCCCACAATTCCTTGCGGCCGCAGCATTCAAAGCGATGCACCATTCGGCCGTTCATAATAACAAACGATATGTTTATCTTGCATATTATTTTCATACGCTCAGACACTAATTGGGATTCATGTTTAATATGAGTGGACAGTGACAACCATTTTGTTTCACTTTATTTTTAATTAATTAATTATTTGGAACATGTAACAAATACCTCAGTAAAACACAAAACAAGAATAACAAATACAATGAACAGTAAACAATCAATTAACAAATAATCAACATAAATAAATATTACATGTCTGAAAAGAGGTTGGAGGAAGTATATGATCCTACACCTTCTCCATAACTCCAACAATTAACTCAATATTTATCATATATTCCTTTGTTTATTTCACTTCCAACCTTGGTAATGAAGTGATATTTTTCACCGGTTGTCCACACCGCGGGGGAAGTGGTCTGTCATTGAAAGACATATTTAAAACGCACGGGGGGAAGCGGCGCCTTTTGTAGTCCATCTTCAGAACATTGTAGTTTCACCACGGCAGACCCGCGTCACTAACATCCGCCGCCGTCGCATCATAATTACGGAGCCTAGAGAAAGTGGAGTCAGATTCTCTCAACAACACGGTTGTCTTTTCCTAAGTCCTTCTGAATTCTCCTTCTCATCTTTCCTTGACCTCATGACCTGTTGACACAGGTCATGGTACAGGTCTTGACTGACAGCGGACCTCTCGGACCAGAGTGCTAGGAGCACGTCCGAGGTCACAATGCCATTGTGGTGTATTGTTGTTTGTTGACTTTAGCTCAGCCTTCAACACCGTGCAGCCGCACTTGCTCATGGGAAAGATGAGGGAGATGAGTGTAAATCCTTTCACCTTAAAATGGTACCTCTCCTTTCTGACAAACAGAACGCAGCAGGTCAGGGTCAACAGCGCCCTCTCGGAACCCAGGTCGATCAGCACTGGTGCCCCTCAGGGTTGTGTTAGCTCCCCAGTCCTCTTTACATTATACACAAATGACTATAAGAGTTCCCATCCTGAGAACTTTATTATTAAGTTCTCTGATGACACAGCCATACTCAGCCTGCTACACAGGGATAGCAGCCCACTGGACTATTTCTCTGAAATAGAGGAATTTGTGCAGTGGTGTGACAACAACCATCTTGAGTTGAATGTGAGGAAGACAGAGGAGATGGTGTTTGACCCAAAGATGGTGGGTGACCTCAGGCCTGTGGTTATTAAAAATACACCTATCACACAGGTCTGTTCATACAGGTATTTAGGGGTCCACATCGACAACACTCTCAGCTGGAAGGTACATGTTGGAAACCTCTGCTCCAAACTTCAACAGCGGATGTACTTTTTACGCAGACTCAGGTTCTATGGAGTGGAGCAGAAGATCATGTTACTTTTCTACCGGGCTGTCTTGGAAAGTATTGTAAGATCACGGCCTGGTACGGTAACCTGACTGTGCAGTTGAGGTCACAGATTTCTCGCCTGGTGCAGACTGCCATGAAGATTATGGGGGTCAAAAACCAACCTACCCTCCAGATGCTTTATGAGCAGTCTGTCATCAGACAGGCACAGAAAATTGTGTCAGACCCAACTCACATCTTACATCAGGAGTACCAACTTTTACCTTCCGGCAGGAGATATAGAGTCCCACGGTGCAGATTGAACCGTTACAAACATTCATTCCTGCTGATGTCTATTAAACTCCTCAACAACTCGTAACATCAAGCTATCATAATGACAGTGCAATATGTTGAATAGGGACAGTGCAATATGTTAAATTGGGACAGTGCAATATGTTAAATTGGGACAGTGCAATATGTTGCATATGTGTAATATTGGACTATTGTCTGTGCAATATGGGCAACACGGTAGACGGTGCAGTGCACTACCGGTGCAATACCTGCCATGGTGTGTGTGATAGTGTGTGTGATAGTATGTGCCATTATGTACATGGACTGTGTATGTGTTGGAACATCTGTTTCCGTGAAACTGTTTCCCTGTCTGATGTGGAATTGTTTATTATTGTTGTTTATGCTGTTTTAATTTAGTGTTTGTAACTGCAGTTGGACGGAGTCCAGGAAAAATTTCCCCACGGGGACAATAAAAGTATATCTTATCTTATATGTTTATTGATTGCCCTTTTTTCACAAGACAAAGTGTCAACAATAGTCTTTCTGTATTGTTATTTTACAGGTGTTGAAGGAGTGTTCCATCCCGCTGACACGTGTCAGGATCAGCAGTGCGATGTTGGCTGCGATAGACGCCGTTGGACGCACAGCAGCTGTTCCAAAAGGCCAAAAGGTCATCTGCAGGTTCATTTTCTCTGTTAATGCCCTCTGGAGGTTGTTGGTGATGTCACTGACAGTTGTTTTAGGGTTTTTCTTTACAGCTCTCACAATGTTTCTGTCATCAACTGCTGATGTTTTCCTTGGTCTACCGGTTCGACGTCTGTTGCTCAGTACACCAGTGGTTTCTTTCTTCTTCAGGATGTTCCAAATGGTTGTACTGGCTATGACCAATGTTTGTGTAATGGCTCTGATTGATTTCCCATCTTCTCTCAGCTTCAGAATTGCTTGCTTGTCTCCCATAAACAGCTCTCTGGTCTTCATGTTGGTTACACCTTTTTAACTATAAAGGCAGTCTGCACAGGCAAAACCCAAAACTGAGAGTAGACATTCGGCGCTATTTATTGTTTGAATAATGAATTTAATAGGACACACCTGGACAAAAAAAAACACCCGTCAGTCACATGTTCCAATAATCTTGCTCACTTGAAAAATGGGTGGGTTCAAACAAATGATGCTATCTTCTAAGTTGTGTAACAGATCCAGATGTAAATACCTGAAGCTGAAATCCTGATCTCTTGTCTCATATTTATCTTTTGATGTCAAACCAAAATGTTTCCAGTGTACAGCAGAAATAAAGGAATTGGCCATGCTGTTCCAATAGTTTTGGAGGGGACTGTATATATTTAAATATTATAGCTGTCAATAGATTAAAATAGTTAATCAGGATTAACTGCATGATTGTCCATAGTTAATCTCAATCACAAATTAATCGCCCATTTATCAGTTCAAAATGCACCGTAAAGGGAGATTTGTCAAGTTTTTAACAATCATGATAAATAATCGTGCAGCCCTAATGTTTATTGATTGTATGTTTATTGATTGCCCTTTTCTCACAAGACAAAGTGTCAACAATAGTCTTTCTGTATTGTTATTTTACAGGTGTTGAATGAGTGTTCCATCCCGTTGACACGTGTCAGGATCAGCAGTGCGATGTTTGCTGCGATGGACGCCGTTGGACACTCAGCAGCTGTTCCAAAAGGCCAAAAGGTCATCTGCAGGTTAATTTTCTCTGTTAGTTGAGGCCTTATATATATTAAAATGTCCTCTTCTTCCTGAAATACTCTAAATTAATATGAATTAGTATGCGGTACGTTAGTGTGCTGTACGTTAGTGGGCCGTTAGTATGCTGTACGTTAGTGTGCTGTACGTTAGTAGGCCGTTAGTATGCGGTACGTTAGTATGCCCTCAGTATGCTGTACGTTAGTGTGCCATACGTTAGTGTGCCTTTAGTGTGCCGTACGTTAGTACGCCGTTAGTATGCCGTACGTTAGTGTGCCGTACGTTAGTGTGCCGTTAGTATGCGGTACGTTAGTATGCCGTTAGTATGCCTACGTTAGTGTGCCGTTAGTATGCCGTACGTTAGTGTGCCGTTAGTATGCCGTACGTTAGTATGCCGTACGTTAGTATGGTATTGAAATGAGGTCTCTATCTCAATGTGTTTCTGAGTTAAAATAAATTCTACAAAACGTCTACAGAGGGACACGGCCTTGCAGATGGTTGTCACAGGTGGTAGTGCATTAGTCAGACTGGAACATTGTGGGTTATGTTCCACTGACATGCTCTAAATGTTCTTCATGGTACTAGATAGGTCACTCCACCATAGCATTTCACTGACTCTCTCTGTCTGTTTGTATGTCTGTTGCTATAGAAACGGAGAGGAAGAAAGGGACTGACTCATCAGAGAGGTCAGACTGGAGAGAAACCCTACAGCTGTGATGAATGTGAAGCAGCTTTCACTACATCAGGTAACCTCAAACAACATCAACGCATTCACACTGGAGAGAAACCCTACAGCTGTGATGAATGTGAAGCAGCTTTCACTACATCAGGTAACCTCAAACAACATCAACGCATTCACACTGGAGAGAAACCCTACAGCTGTGATGAATGTGGAGCAGCTTTCACTAGATAGTCACCTTAAACTCCATAGACGTATTCACGCTGGAGAGAAATCTTACAGCTGTGACCAATGTGGTGCAGCTTTCACCTCTAAGGCTCAACTACAAATCCACCAACGCATTCACACTGGAGAGAAACCGTACAGCTGTGACCAATGTGGGAAAACTTTTTCTCAGAATAGTCACCTTAAATCCCACCAACGCCTTCACACTGGAGAGAAACCGCACTGGTGTGACCAATGTGGTAAAACTTTTTCTCATGGTAGTTCCCTTAAATCCCACCAACGCATTCACACTGGAGAGAAACCCTACAGCTGTGATGAATGTGGAGCAGCTTTCACGCAATCAGGTGACCTAAAACAACATCAACGCATTCACACTGGAGAGAAACCCTACAGCTGTGATGAATGTGGCGCAGCTTTCACAAGATCAGGTGAACTAAAAAAACATCAACGCATTCACACTGGAGAGAAACCGTACTGGTGTGACCAATGTGGGAAAATGTTTTCTCAGGATAGCCACCTTAAATCCCACCAACGCATTCACACTGGAGAGAAACCGTACTGGTGTGACCAATGTGGTAAAACTTTTTCTCAGGGTAGTTCCCTTAAAGCCCACCAACGCGTTCACACTGTAGAGAAACCATACTGGTGTGACCAATGTGGTAAAACTTTTTCTGATGGTAGTTCCCTTAAAAGACACCAACTCATTCACACTGCATCGTTGTGAACATGTTTCAGAGCCTAGCTAGCTGTCTCCTCATGCCTCTTCCCCATGCCCTGATAGTTGTATTATCACTCTATTACATCCACTGCTATTGATTTTTTTTATTAGTCCTACTTGTATTAGTTATTACAGCTGCTGTGCTATTATTGTGGTTGCTGTGCTCTCTCTCTCTCTCTCTCTCTCTCTCTCTCTGTGACTGAAAATGTTCTTAAAAGCAGAAGTGAATTAATAAACTTTAATAAATCTAAATATTTGTTGCATGTGTTTAAAAGTGTTTAATTTCTGTTTGTGTCGCTCTAAAGCCAACGACATCAGATTCTACTGTTCATTCATATTTATGAGCTCCCTCTCCTCATTGGCTACTGATAACAGGGAAACTAACCCGGTCCGGGGCAGGCTAACTGTCAGGCTAAGAGTTCCTGTAACGCTGACCCGACGGGAAAGCAATGATTTTACCTCTGATGTCGTATTATTTGACTTTATCAACCACTATCAGTCCAAAGATTAAAGTTTATAGGAAATCAACTACATATATATACTTTAGTTTATATTATATTAATTGGTCATAATATAATATAATAAATATATATATTAATTGGTCATAATATATCTTTGGGTGAACTGTCATCTGTAAAGTAACTAAAGCTGTCAGATAAATGTAGTGGAGTGAAAAGTACAATATTTCCCTCTGAGATGTAGTGGAGGAGAAGTAGGAAGTAGCAGGAAATGGAAATACTCAAGTAAAGTAGCTTGAATTAAGTACAGTACTAAAGCACTAAATGTACTTAGTTACATTCCACCACTGAATGTAATAACGTTGATTAATAAAAAAAACTATGTGTACCTGTTGTTTCCCTCCTGACCTCCAGGTGGCGACTTTCTTTCACTTTTAACTGAAAAAACAGACCGGAAGTACTTGGAACCGGAAGTGTGGTTGTTAGCCTGTTAGCTTCGGCCTGCTGCTGTGTGGCTAACTGCTAGCGTTAGCCTTAGCTCTCTCTAATGTGTGCTCCTGTTATCTGATTGAACTTCCGGTTCCTTTGTGTTTTAGTCCAGTTTGAGAGGAGTTTCTCAGTTTGTCTCAGTCGCTTTGCTTCGTTTCTAGAATCATCCTCAACATCTGCAAAACAGGAAGTGCGTTTCTCCAAACAGTTGGTCCAAACCTGTATCTGTGAACTGTCTCTTTAACCAGATCACACACATTTAGGCTTTTCTGTGTGACCTTTGATAGTTTCCATGGAAACTAGAGCATTCCTCAGAGAAGAGCTGCAGCTGTTTCCACGCTAACATGGACCATGTTATCAGCACTACGTGGATGAGGGTAAAACCAGAGGAGACAGCAGGACCTGAATATCGCTGTGTGCTTTGATTTGTAGTGAGTCCAGGACAACAGAGTCCAGCAGTCAGAGTGGAGACCTGCTGGATCTCAGAGACCAGGACCAGGAGCCCGTTTCAGAAAGCAGCTTTAACAAACTCTGAGATGGAAAAGTTTTCAGATCCAGAACAGCTGATCAGAGTTTGTTCAATCAAATGTGAGGATGAAACCAGCCTTCATCAATGGAGCTCTGATACTACGATTCACCATGGCAACAAGTAAATAAGAGGCAGAGCCTCCATCTGAATCCAGTCCACGTAGAGATATTAATGCATGGATATGCTGACTGTTTGTTAGACTGTAGTCTACATTACATTAATTTGATTTATTCAGCTTTAATGTGACGGGACAAAACACAGGAGCAGCAGCTGAAGATGAAAAATATTAAATCTATCCATCAGAGACATAGAGACATCACTGTGAGCTCCCAGTCTGATCCAGTAATAATGTGTTTGCTGATTTAAAGGTTCAATAGAGTAGATTTTAAATAGTACAGCTGTCTGTGTTCAGAGTCACAGTGTTATAAAGAAGGACATGCAGAGGGTTTATTCTGATCTGAGGGCGACTTGATGCTGTATGATATTTGAATGTTCAAAGAAACGACTGACCGCACATAAAAGAGTCACTTTAGACCAGCGGTCAACAACCTGCGTCTCTTTAGCTCCTCTCCAGTGGCTCCCTGTGGATTTAAAAAAAATTAGTGGACATGAATAACTGTTTTTTGTTTACATTTTAATTTTAATTTATCATTGTTGTAGGTCTATGGTAGGACGTAGTATTAGGGCCGCATTGAGGAGTAATTTTACGTGTTACTTTTTTCTCGTAAAGTTATGACTTTATTCTTGTAATATTACGGCTTTTTTTCTCGTAAAGTTATGACTTTATTCTTGTAATATTACGACTTTTTTTCTCATAAAGTTATGACTTTATTCTCGTAATATTACGACTTTGTTTTCGTTAAGTTATGATTTTATTCTCGTAATGTTACGCCTTTTTTTCTCATAAAGTTATGACTTTATTCTCTTAATATTACGTCTTTTTTTTCTCGTAAAGTTATGATTTTATTCTCGTAATATTACAGCTTTTTTTCTCGAAAAGTGACTTTATTCTCGCAATATTACGACTTTTTTTCTCGTTAAGTTATGACTTTATTCTCGGAATGTTACGACTTTTTTAGTGGTGTGTGTGTGTGTGTGTGTGAGAGAGATAGTGGGGGTGCAGTAGTGTGTGTGTGTGTCTGTGTGTGTGAGAGAGAGACAGTCACGGGGGGGCAGAGAGGCTGTTGGAGAGCCCCACTGCCATGGGGGGGGAAACTGTTTTTATGGCGAGAGGTTTTGGTCCTGATGGACCTTAACCTCCTGCCAGATGGCAGAGTCTAAAAGAGATGGTGTCCGGGATGGGAGGGGTCGGCCACAATCTTTCCTGCCCTCCTCAAGGAAGCCTTTACGCCTTGATCTAATAAAGGCACCCTGACTTTTGTAACAGATTCATATTTAGTACATCTTGACTTGTTAGAGTTCCACAATTTTTCTTTTGCAGATGGTGTGGGAGTGGGAGGCGTCCTTTCCCTGTCTGTACTGTGTGTGTGCAAGTCCTGGACTGTGTCCTTGATGTTGCTCCGAGAATACTTCACATCTTATCAGCTGAGTTTAAATCACTCTGCAGGGTTATAAGAGGTGGTTTCTCTCTGTCTGTCTGTCTCTCTGTCTGTCTCTCTGTCTGTCTCTCTGTCGGTCTCTCTGTCCGTCCGTCTGTCTTTCTGTCTGTCTGTCTCTCTGTCTCTCTGTCTGTCTCTCTTTCTCTCTCTCTGTCTGTCTGTCTCTCTGTCTGTCTCTCTGTCTGTCCGTTTCTCTGTCTGTCTCTCTGTCCGTCTGTCTGTCTGTCTGTCTGTCTGTGTCTCTGTCTCTCTGTCTCTCTGTCTGTCTGTCTCTCTGTCCGTCTATCTCTCTCTCCTTCTCTCTGTCTGTCTCTCTGTCTGTCCGTTTCTCTGTCTATCTGTCTGTCGGTCTCTCTGTCCGTCTGTCTGTCTGTCTGTCTGTCTGTCTCTCTGTCCGTCTCTCTGTCTGTCTGTCCGTCTCTCTCTCTGTCTGTCTGTCTGTCTGTCTTTCTGTCTGTCTGTCCCTGTGTCTGTCCGTCTGTCTGTCTGTCTCTCTGTCTCTCTGTCTCTCTGTCTTTCTCTCTGTCCGTCCGTCTCTGTGTCTCTCTCTCTGTCTGTCTGTCTGTCTGTCTGTTTGTCTCTCTATCCGTCTCTCTGTATGTCTGTCTGTCTTTCTGTCTGTCTCTCTGTCCGTCTCTCTTACTGTCTGTCTGTCTGTCTGTCTGTCTGTCTGTCTCTCCTTCTCTCTGTCTCTCTGTCTGTCTGTCTGTCTTTCTCTCTGTCTGTCTCTATGTCTCTCTGTTTCTCTGTCTGTCTCTCTGTCTCTCTGTCTGTCTCTCTGTCTGTCACTGTACATATTGCCAAAGCATATTCAAATGTCCCTCAGTTTATGTCCCTATCCCTGTCCCTCAGTTTATGTCCCTATCCCTGTCCCTCAGTTTATGTCCCTGTTCCTGTCCCTCAGTTTATGTCCCTGTCCCTGTCCCTCAGTTTATGGCAGACAGCAACATAGACTGCTACCAGCTCACAGCTCCTAGTGTCCTCCCCCAGTAGGACTTTCTCTTCATCTGAGAGCTGTAGAAAACCTTTAGTTCTTCAATTAATTCTTTTGAAATATATTTCCCTGATGTTTTTATATTTCTCACATTTGGTGAGGAAGTGTAGCACTGTTTCAGGCTCACTCAGGCTGCAGTGAGAGCACAGCCGTTGCTCTACAGGGAGCCAGGTCTTCCTGTGTCGCCCCTGTTTTATGGCGAGGCTGTGCTCACTCAGTCTGGACTTTGTCAAGGTTCTTCTTAAATGTAGATCAGTAACCATGCTCAGATAGTCTGCTATGGTGTACTGTCGGTTTAGAGCCAGATAGCACTGCATTCTGCTCTGTGCCTTTGTTTGTGTTTGCCAATAGGTGATGTAGTTTAGTTTTCACTGTGTTGTAATTTAGTCTAATTGGTGGTCTGTTCTGTTCCTGAGGCCTTGGTGTGTTAGTGGAGCAGGTTGGTGAACTCAGCCTCAGGACCAGCTGGGTAAGGGGGTTCCCCTTTCTGCTCATCTCTTGGCACTGCAGGGCTTGATAATGATATGAGGGGGGGTCATTATCTTTTAGATGTGTCCAAAATGTAATTGCTCTTTTTCGTATTTTTATTATTAGTGGATACTGGGCTTATTCTGCCCTTCAGGCATTATTTGTAGTTCTCCTCTGGACATGTAGGAGAGTCTTACAGAACTCTGCATGCAGGGTCTCAGATGGGTGTTGATCCCATTGAGTGAAGTCTTGTTTTGTAAGTGGACCCCACACCTCGCTGCCACAGAGTGCAATCGGTTCAATAACACACTCGATACGTTTTAGCCAAATTGTAATTGGTATAGAAAGCCCTGCGTGCTTTTCTCTCTCAGCTCATGACCTGCGTCTTTAAAATGTCCAGTTGAACTCATTTTTAAACCGAGGTAATTGTAGTGTGTGCAGTACTCTACATGTTTTGTACCAATTGAGAACTTTGGTAGAACATCCTGAGATCTGGATCTTTTTTGGAAAATCATTATTTTGGTCTTTTTGGGGTTTACTGTCAGGGCCCAGGTCTGACAGTACTGCTCTAGCAGGCCCAGGTCTGACAGTACTGCTCTAGTAGGTCCAGGCTCTGCTGTAGGCCGTCTGCTGTGGGGGACAACAGGACCAGTTCGTCTGCAAAGAGCAGGCATTTCACTTCCTGATTGTGGAGACTTACACCAGGGATAGGGGACTTTCTATTAGAGTAGCCAATTCATTGATGTAAATATTGAAGAGGGCAGGGCTGAGATTACAGTCCTGACGAACACCCCGTCCTTGGTTAAAGAATTCTGTTCTTTTTTTTACCAATGTTTATGCTGCACATGTTGCCAGTATACATTGATTTAGTAATATCATATGCTTTACCCCCTACACCACTTTCAATAACTTTGTAGAACAGTCCTGTACGCCAAATAGAATAAAAAGCTTTTTGGAAGTCAATAAAACAGGCATAAATTTTGGTTTTATTTTGGTTTATATGTTTATCAATCAGGGTGTGTAGGGTGTAAATATGATCTGTTGTGCGATGTTTTGGTATGAATCCAATTTGGCTTCTACTCAAGACATTGTGCTTGGTAAGGAAGTTCAAAGGTCTGGCATTCATGATACCACGAAAACCTTCCCCAGATTACTGTTCACACAGATGCCTTGGTAATTGTTAGGGTCAAATTTGTCTCCGTTTTTGTAGATTGGGGTTATGAGTCCTTGATTCCAGATGTCAGGAAAATAACCTACACTCAGAACCAAATTAAATAGTTTTAATATAGCCAATTGGAAATTCTTGTTTATGGGTTTGAGCATTTGGTTCAAGATGCCATCAGGCCCACATGCTTTTTTAGGTTTGAGGGCCTGTAGTTTCTCAACGAGCTCTTGATCAGTAATTGGGGAGTCTAATGGATGTTGGTTGTCTTTTATAGCTAGTTCCAATTTAGTCAACTTCTCATGAATTTGTGATTGCTCTGTGTTTGCATTAATTTGAACGGTATGGTATAGTGTTTTAAAATTATTTGTCCATATGTCACCATTTTGTATAGCCAATTCCTCATGTTGTGATTTATTCAGTTTTTTCCAATTTTGCAAGAAGTTATTTGTGTTGATGACCTCCTCAATTACTGTCATTTGCTGTTTGTTGAATTGCTCTTTTTTGAGTCTGAGTGTACGTTTGTAGAGTTTTAGGGTCTCACAATAATGAAGGCGTAGATCAGCATTATGGGGGCCTCTGTGTTTTTGGTTTGATAACATCCGAAGCTTTTTCCTAATAGTTCTACAGTCTGTATCAGACAGTTGTTTTTCACTGTTGTTTTTGGTTTATTCATGGTTACTTTCAGTTGATCTGTTTTTGCAGTTTGCCTGATTATATTGTTAATGTTTTTCACCGCTAGATTGAGGCCTTCTTTATTGTAAGAGTATGTGGAGTTCAGAAAGTTATCTAAAAGTCTTTGGATTTTGGAGTTATTGATTGCTTTCTATTTGTCAATTTTGAGGGACTCGATTAGATTTTGTAGGTCAGATTTGTACCAAATGATTAATCCTCCAGATCCTCTACCTTTGTTAGTGTAGCTGTGTTTTTGCGATGGAACTATTATTTCTCTATAATTTTTTGGACAGTTGGTGACAGTGTCTCAGACAGTGAAACCCACTCTCAAGGCCATACTCTGGATCTTGTTATCACAAAGGGGCTCAATGTTTCTACAGCTGTTAAGGACTTAGCCCTGTCAGATCATTTCTGTGTGTTTTTTGCTGTGTCTATGTATCCACTTATTCAGAATAGATCTAAGACAGTAAGAAAGTGAATTAGTATATTATTCTCAACTGTAGAGAAGTTGACCAACCCCCCTGCAGAGCTGGCATCTGAACTTCTCTCTGTTAGTAAGTGTAATGACTTCATGTCTTTTTTCAAAAGCAAAATAGACAAAATCAGGCAGAACACATCATCTCAACTACTAAAAACTCAGCACTTAGACTTGCCACCAACAAAGGGAAGGGAACTCAATCTGCTGTCCGAATTTAGCGTGATAGATAATGAAACCCTTAGAAAAAACAGTACAGAATCTCAACCCCTCCACTTGCTGCCTAGATATCTTCCCCACTGGCCTTTTTAAATCTGTTTTTAAACACCTAGCAGTAGACGTGCTTAGAATTGTCAACGCATCACTGCTCTCTGGCACATTTCCTAAGTCTCTGAAAACAGCAGTCATAAAACCCCTACTTAAAAAGAATAATCTAGATACTTCCATACTAAACAATTACCGGCCCATTTCCAACTTGCCATTTGTTAATTTAATTAATTTAATTTAAATTATCGAAAAAATAGTTTTTAACCAGGTAACAGATTTTTTATCGACAAATGGCTGTTTTGATAAATATCAGTCAGATTTCCGTGCTAACCACAGCACAGAAACAGCACTTATTAAGGTTTTAAACGATATACTCCTCAGCATGGATACAGGCAAAACATCAGTCCTGGTTTTATTGGATCTTAAGTGGTGGACACACTACCCGCGTCGAGAGCGCGTGGCGGCTGCGTGGCGGCTGCGTGGTGTGTTGTTTTTTATTTCGGCGTCCATGTTAACAGGTTAGAGTGGACACACTGCCCGCATCAGACGCACGTCTATTTTATAGAATAGAAGGCTCGCCTATTTTTCACGCGAGCCGCTCGCGTCTCAGCTGCGTGTCTCAGCAGCAACAGACAGTGAAGGTGATCTATTGACAGTATATGGACATCATATCAGCTACATAATACAGTTTACATGTCTAGACATCTGTAGAATATGTCACAGACAGTGAAGGTGATCTATTGACTGTATATGAACATCATACCAGCAAGATTACTACAGTTTCAATGTCTAGACATCTGTAGAATATGTCACAGACAGTGAAAGTGATCTATTGACTGTATATTAACTTCATAGCATCTATTGACAGTATATGGACATCATATCAGCTACATAATACAGTTTACATGTCTAGACATCTGTAGAATATGTCACAGACAGTGAAAGTGATCTAGTGACTGTATATTAACATCATACCAGCAAGACTTTACTACAGTTTACATGTCTGGACATCTGTAGAATATGTCACAGACAGTGAAGGTGATCTATACACTGTATATGAACATCATACCAGCAAGATTACTACAGTTTCAATGTCTAGACATCTGTAGAATATGTCACAGACAGTGAAAGTGATCTATTGACTGTATATTAACTTCATAGCAGCAAGACTTTACTACAGTTTCGAGGTCTATCTGTAGAATATGTTACGGAGATGAAAAAAAGTAAAAAGACTTATTTTTAAATCAACACTTCCCGCTTTCATTTCAAAATAAAAGCCCTCAGGTGTTTTTTCTATAGACAGAATCCCTTCATTTGTTAACAACAGGTTTTTTATTCTGAAATAGCAGTCAGCAGTCAGTGCTGTGGAACACGCAGTCACTTTGGGAGCTCGAAGAATTGATAAAGTTTGGGGTTTAAATCAACACTTCCTGCTTTCATTTCGAAATAAAAGCCCTAAAGCGGGTTTTCTTTGCACAGAATTCCTTCATTTGTTAACACGAGGCTTTTATTCTGAAATATGTGCTGGACAGTGATGTGGAACAAGCAGTGACTTGGAGAGTTCCATGAATGAATATAGTATGGAGTTTTAATTGTGGTTTATTACTATTATTTACTAATTACCACACGTTTCTGAACCTTTCTCTGTCTAAAATAAATATAAATTATATTTATCACGAAGTTAAATGGCCATTAAAAGGCAAACTCTATGCAGAAAGAAAGGGCTGACAGCAGCAGCAGAAACACAGCCGACACGCAGCCGACACGCAGCCGACACGCAGCCAACACGCGTCTAGTGTGAACACCAGACTCCTGCATCACGCAGCCACCACGCGACGCAGCCGCCACGCGCTCCTGACGTTGGTAGTGTGCCCACCACTTTAGCGCAGCCTTTGATACTATCGATCATGACATATTACTGCATAGACTCGAACATTGGGTTGGATTGTCAGGCACGGTAATCAAGTGGCTTAGACACTCAGATTTACCTAGCACTTTCACCAGATGACTGTGGTCCCCTTGAATCTCTTTGTCAATGCATTGATCAAATCAATAGTTCACCTTAAAAACATAGCTAAACTTAGAGGTCTCATGTCAAAGCATGACCTGGAAAAACGTATCCACGCCTTTATCTCGAGCAGAGTCGATTACTGCAATGGTCTCTTCACGGGCCTACTACCTGAAAAGACCATCAAACAGCTTCAGATGGTGCAAAATGCAGCTGCAAAGAACTGATCACATCACTCCAGTACTTAAGTCCCTACACTGGCTCCCAGTAAGTCACAGAATTGACTTTAAAACTCTACTGCTTGTTTACAAATCACTAAAGGGGGTAGGTCCAAATTACCTCTCAGATATGTTTAAGCAGTACACACCTACTAGACCTCTAAGGTCACTGGGAAAAAATCTATTAGTAGTATCCACCGTCAGAACGAAACATGGTGAGGCAGCTTTTAGCTGCTACGCTGCTCAACTGTGGAACAAACTTCCAGATGAGGTCAAAGATGCACCGACAGTAGTCACTTTCAGATCTAGACTCAAGACCAAACTGTTCTCAGACGCGTTTCTTAATTGATCAAATGCTGCACTTTGCTGTTTTTTGATTGTTTTTATTATCTTTTTTAATTTTTTTCTCTTTTAACTTATACTTTTATATTCTTTTATTCGTTTTTATCTTATGCACTCTCATTGTTCCCATGGAAAGCTAGCTCCTGTTTACCAAGGAAACATACAGCATCTATGAGACATTTTATCTTCTTTACCTTCTCATTGTGGATGCTAACGCTCGGCCGCCGTTGTTCATCCAAAGCCAGGTCGATTCTGTTGTGTTCAAATGTTTTCAGAGCAATCTGGCTCTGAATGTGGACCACCGACTTTTCGTGCTTGGCTATCGCACAGGGCAAATTGTTCGGGTCACAATATCCTGCATTAGTCCAGACCTTGTCGGTGGTACAGCCAAACAGCAAACATGGGAAACCGAACAGCCTGTTCAGTGTAGCACATCCACAGAGCCAGTCCTTCCTTTTGCACCACTCGGTCTGAAAAGTACGAACATTTTTCTGTCCCTTCCTTTGGTGAAGATCTCCTTTTTTCTCTCCTCTTCCCTCTCCTCTTTCCTCTCCTCTTTCCTCTCCTCTTCTCTCTCCTCTTCCCTCTCCTCTTCTCTTTCCTCTCCTCTTCTCTCTCCTCTTCTCTCTCCTCTTCCCTCTCCTCTTCTCTCTTCTCTTCCCTCTCCTCTTCTCTATCCTCTTCTCCCTCCTCTTCCCTCTTCTCTTCTCTATCCTCTTCTCCCTCCTATTCCCTCTCCTTTTCCATCTCCTCTTTCCTCTCCTCTTCTCTCTCCTCTTCCCTCCCCTCTTCTCTCTCCTCTTCCCTCTCCTCTTGTCCCTGTCCGTTGTATACTGGAGATTTTTTCCAAATCAGTACGACATCCGGGTATTTTTGGCATACTGGAGATTTTTCTTTTGTTCGCATACTACATACTACATTTTGGCCAAATCAGTACGTACTACTAGTATAGTATGAGGTTTCGAATAAAGCCCATGACTTCATGGCTTCAAGTCGGCCATTTTGGAGATACTGAACGGAAACAACGCAGCTGTTCCTGGTTGTTGTGGCTCTAAACGGTCAATTATTGAACCTTTTCACCGTATACCGGTGTTTGGGTTTATCAAGCGACGAGACAGAAAGAGAAGACGTAGCTGTCCTTGTGAATGCCTCTTTGTTTAATATCAGTGCTCGAAGTGGGCTGGAGGCCTGAGGCCTGGACTACGAAGCAGGGTTTGGGGTTAGCAAGCTAACTTCCGGGTTAACCATTCAGGGGTTTCAGTACTGATGTCACATGCTGTGTCGAGGCTTCGGAGCGTGTGTCGAGTAATTCAGGAAGTTTTCCGTGAAGCGCGAGGCTCGTATCGTTTTAGACCAATGACGTCACTGAAGACGCCCGTTGAGAACTTGTTCTTCCTGAATAAAACCGGAAACTGTCTCCCATAGTGTATTGTGTAGTTCCACGAGCACATTCACTGTCCTCTGCCCGGTTAAACCACTGCCACACATCTGGAACACATCTGCCTGTTTTACACTATTTGACCGATAGGTGGTTTCATATGTTTATTGATTATATGTTTGTTGATTATATGTTTATTGATTACCCTTTTTTCACAAGACAAAGTGTCAACAATAGTCTTTCTGTATTGTTATTTTACAGGTTTTGAAGGAGTGTCTCATCCCGCTGACACGTGTCAGGATCAGCAGTGCGATGTTGGCTGCGATGGACGCCGTTGGACACTCAGCAGCTGTTCCAAAAGGCCAAAAGGTCATCTGCAGGTTCATTTTCTCTGTTAGTTGAGGCCTTATATATATTAAAGTGTCCTCTTCTTCCTGAAATACTCTAAATTAATATTAATTAGTGTGCTGTACGTTAGCGTGCTGTACATTAGTGTGCTGTACGTTAGCGTGCAGGAGGTTAGCATACTGCACGTTAGCATAATGTACGTTAGCATGCTGTACGATAGCTTGCAGGACGTTAGCATGCTGTACGTTACTATGCAGGACGTTAGTATGCAGGACGTTAGTGTGCTGTACGTTAGTGTGCAGGACGTTAGTGTGCTGTACGTTAGTGTGCAGGACGTTAGTGTGCTGTACGTTAGTGTGCAGGACGTTAGTGTGCAGGACGTTAGTGTGCTGTACGTTATTGTGCTGTACGTTAGTGTGCAGGACGTTAGTGTGCTGTACGTTAGTGTGCTGTACGTTATTGTGCTGTACGTTAGCCTGTTGTACGTTAGCGTGCTGTACGTTAGCGTGCTGTACGTTAGCGTGCTGTACATTAGTGTGCGGGATGTGGGTATCACTACCTGCTCAGGTACTCTGTTCACTACCTGCTCAGGTACTCTGTTCACTACCTGCTCAGGTACGCTGTTCACTACGCGCTCAGGTACTCTGATCACTACCTGCTCAGGTACTCTGTTCACTACCTGCTCAGGTACTCTGATCACTACCTGCTCAGGTACTCTGTCCAC
>CAKALU010062070.1:0-27360 GCA_916700995.1 Hozukius guyotensis
TTTGGGAGGCAAAATGTCCCCAGAACTTAATTTAGACCCTGGTCCCAGTGGTCAAAACACGAGTTCCTCAAAAGGTTCCTAGTCACAGGGGAAAGTTCCTGCGGTCGAAAAAGGGCTCTAGGGGAATCATTGTCTAGGATTGATCTACACTGATCAGCCATAACATTACGACCACTGACAGGTGAAGTGAATAACATGGATTATCTCATTGGCACCTGGCAGTGGGGGGGATATATTAGACAGCAAGTGAAGATTTTGAACTTTGAACTTTGTGTTGGAAGCAGAAAAAATGGGCCAGCGTCAGGATGTGAACGACTTTGATAAGGGCCAGATAGTGCTGGCTAGACGACTGGGTCAGAGCATCTCCAGAACTGCAGCTCTTGTGGGATGTTCCCGGTCTGAAGTGGTCACGACCAACCAAAAGTGGTCCAAGGAAGGAAAACCGGTGAACCGGCGACAGGGTCAGACCCGAGGCTCAATGATGCACGTGGGGAGTGAATGTTGTCCGATCCAACAGAAGAGCTACTGGAACTCAAATTGCTGAAAAAGTTAATGCTGGTTCCGATAGAAAGGTGTCAGAACACACAGTGAGGAGCAGTTTGTTGCGTACGGGGCTACGTAGCTGCAGACCGGTCAGGGTGCCCGTGCTGACCTAATGTTATGGCTGATCGGTGTAATTCCTGAATCCGCATCATGATCTGGATTGCCACCAAAATCTAATGAATTGTTCATTGTGCCACACCCCACCCCTCCAAACGATTTCATTCAAATCCATCGCGAACTTTTGGACTAATCCTGCTAACAGACAGACAGACAGACAAACCAACGGCAGTGAAAACATAACCTCCTTGGCTCAAGGCCTTTTGCCTTGGCGGAGGTAATAAAAACTGATGAATATTAGTTTATACCAGAGATTCACACGCCAACTTAACACCAGAGGGGCAAATTATTCAGTTTTCTTTCCTGGGAGTTAAAGGTAAAATCAAAAGTTTAACATAAAAATGCTGTTTCAGTGTACTTATTTTGTTATTTTCACTCTTTTAAAGTCACCAGAATGCAGGAAACAAAGTCACTGAAACTCATATTTTTCATTCATATCACTCCATGTAATGATGAACATGTACAGTACATGGTTGCATAGAGACCTTGAAGCTTAACTCCAAGTGTATGTGAGTTTGTGTGTGTCAAGTCGCACTTGTGCTTAAAATAACCCAGGAACAATTAGTATTCAGAGAGCCTGTTGAATGCATAATAGTAGGTAGTGTGAGTGCAGGTGTGTGTGTGTGTGTGTGTGTGTGTGTGTGTGTGTGTGTGTAGTTTATTAACAGCAGTGGAGCTCTTCACACACTGCTGACAGGCTGCTGCCTGTCTCATTAGAGCAACACACAGTGTGAATGTTGAGAGTGTGTGTGTGAGGGTCTGTCGTGGTGTGTGTGTGTGCTCTTGTGCATCTTCATTGGAGTTGAAAAACGCTCCAAATGCAAATCTGCGTAGAAACGGCGCCAATCGTAATAAAAACGCCAACATTTTTAACCGCCGTTATTCATCTTCTCTTTATTTCTCTCTCCCATCGATGAATGACTGCGAGCCGCTTCATCTGTTCTGTCGGAGTCCTGGCAGGAGGGAGGGATGAAAAGAGAGGAAAGGGCACGCAGTGAGCCGGCGACAGCCAGAAAGAGAGCGATGCTGGAGATGTTCAATTAAGCTTCCCCCTTTTTTTTTTTTTTTTTTGCGGGCGCCCGGTGGTTCGTTAATCTAGTGGAGATAAATATTATACAGCATTAGCTCCATTCATCCTGCAAAATCAATTCTCTCCTTCCCCTCCTTTCTCCCCCCTTTTTCCTCTCACTTCTCTTTCACTTATTCAATAGGAAAAAAAAGTGCCAGAGAAAATAAATGGCTGCCTTTATAATAAGTGGTCCTAATGCAGATGAATGGTGCTGGATCTCAGAGCAGTGGAGCCTCTCACCCGTCTGCCACCTACTTTCATTTAGCTCCATAATAAACAGCAAGCAATCTCCCACAGCTTCAGTCTTTCACTCCAATTTTGTAGTTGTTTTTTTTCCACTGGAATCCATTCCAGCTCTCACTGCAGCGTGCTCATGGTAAATATGGGTTTAATACACAAAAATAACTAAATAAATGCTGATTAGAGACTAAGATTTAGAAAAGCGCTGTATAAATGCAGCTCATTTACCTTTTAACTCTACAAACTGGAAGCTTGGAGTTACCAGGGAGGGAAGTGAACGGAATTAGTTTTAAATCTCCAACTTTATGGTGTGTTTAGTGTTTAGAATCCAATTACAATATAAATTGATCATGTGTAAAATACATTAACTTGGTTTGCTTTTATTTGGTTTCAACAAAACTAAACAATTACAGATATCCCAGACCGTCTAAATGTAACACAAACAGTATGTTTTGAATCAAACTGAAGCAAGCAAAAAGTTAAAATGGCAGTAACTTAATCTCCTGATGTGGCATTGTGATCTTACCTGTAGCCTTAACCTAAGTGCTTTTCTGCACAGCAAACGTGTAAACTGTTATAAACACAGATTCAGAGTTTTTACAGTAACAAAGCCGCCGCGCTCAGGAAGAGTACAGCACCATCAAAACTGTCATTTTTATTTACAGCAAAAGTCTAAATATTGTTTCCTCCAAAGAATCACAATATTATTTACTGTTGTGTTAATTAATTGTAATTTAAAGGCTTGAATATAAGTAGGTAAAATAGAATAAAAATGAAAATTGAGATATATGTTGCTGAAATTTTAATAATGGATATATTGGCTGTAATTCATCACTTTTATTATCTTCAGCCGGGCAAAAAGTTGAATAAATAAATCAATAAATAGTTATAATAGTATACATATTTATAATATTTGTATTATTCAACACAGGCCATTTCAGTAGAGACATTAAATCATGACAATAGAATAGAAATAATTTAGTTTTACTTTTGTACGGAACTTTGTAGGCGAACGTTTTACTGGCGTCCGGTAGTCGCTTTCAGTCCAAAATGGCGGAAGCGTAGCTTTGCTGCTTGTTGCAATGGAACAAACAATTCATTTTCACTTCTTATCAATATACGTTCTTTGGCTGTAGTGTAGACGACGTTGGAGGTTGGTGATGGATGGGAGACCACAGGACTTTCACCCAGGAGACCAACAACGTGTAGTCGTCTTTGTGTTCACAAACGTTAAGTTTCACTTTCAATTTACAAAACGTAGTTATTTTAAGCCAAAACACGTTCACTTTTCTTAAACTGAACTAAGTTGTTTTGTTGCCTAAACCTAAAGAAGCCTTTTTGTATGTTTTCAAAACGCAACGTTTCACAACATGTTAGAACGTGTTGCTTTTAAGTTAGCTTTCACTTTTACAACGTAGTAGGTGTAGCAGGCCCCTAATGACCCATATCTATGAGGCTTTTTAACGACTGATAACGCACGTTTAATGAGCTGACAACAATCAAGTCAGGTGCTTTCCAGAAACAGTGCCGTTATTACTCTGGACAATCCACAGAACACACGCTCCGTAGTTTTCATTGGAACGACTTTCTACTGAAGAAATGAAAACTGTGGACAGTGTTATAATCTGTGTATACCAGCCCACCTATACCCAACCCCCAAACTCATTAGACGAGGGCTCCCCCCTCAATGTAACCTCCTGGTTTCAGCTACACTTTCAGGTCACTGTTTTGGTTTTCTGTTTCGGTTCTTATCAGTGTTTCCAGCAGCAGCAGGCAGCTCCGAGAACCCACCACGCTACATGTCCAGCATCAAACAGCAGACAGAAAGTGGAGCATTTAGCAGCTAATGAGCAAGACATTTCTCTCAGGAGTTAGTAAGAGACCAAAAATAGGAGATATTGGACTTATTACTTCTGCCAGATGACCAGAAATGTTGCTCCAGATGTGCTGGATGTGTAAATAGGCGACGTTTTGCTAAAAGATGCCATATCATCTTTAAACGTCAGTGTTGTGTTTACTGAATAAAACTACATATCTGCCCCTTTTCTAAACCTTTATCTAAAGCTTAAAGTACTCATGTTTCCCACAGACTATAGAGGAGGACAAAGTGTGAAAAGGTGGAGCTCAAAGAAGTGTCAGACTGGTCATTTTCTGTTGTTGATTAAACTTGGTTAAAGTGTTAATTAAACCGCCTACTCACAGTGGAGCCACACTCCTTCAGCAAGGCACACGTGTTCCTATGTGTTACACAATCAAAAGTGTGTTCACAAATACAGATGCGGAAAACACATTCAACAGTATCTATTGAGTGGATGTGAAGGTGAGACCAAGGTGAGAGATGAAGAGGCACAGATACGCTCACACCTTTAGCTCTGAACAGATGGAAACACACCCCATAAATGTTTCACAATGCCGTGATTCCCACTGTCTGGAGTGTTTGCATACATCTGGTTTAGATGGCAAGTTTTGAGCATGAACAAGTAGTAAAGTTCTGAGAAAGTTGTGCCAAACTTGAATTCTGTGAAGACATTTTTATCAAGCTTTTTTTTTTTTTATCAGGATCTGAGCACTTGGAGATATGAGAGTGAGCTTGTCCACTTCAAAAAGACTCACCCACATCTGGCTCTGTTTCACATCTGCAGCATGTTGGAATCACTTCAAATCCAGCGGATTTTACTCCGTTGTTTGAGTTTTGAACACTTAAAGCAAAGACCTTTGAAGAAGAGTGCCTTCTTAAATCTATGGATCCTCTAGCAGCATAAAGACACGACAACCACAAAACTCTGTTAAACTATTAAATTTTTATTAATCTGTCCCTGCATACATATCTCACCAAGGGGTTCCAAGCTTTCAGTACAAGAACCTTGGATTAGAAAACATGCTTTTCATTGCCGCTTATCGAATTCTGAAACAAACTTATGACCTGCTGTGCGTCAGTCTACATTACCAGTTAGCCTATCAGCTTGTTCCTATTCCCAGGGCGTCAAATATCGAGGCTTTGTCACGGCTGTCGGCTTACGATACCGCCGCACAAGGCACCCTTTAGCGTCAGTATGAGACACACTAACTGCAATGTCAACCCATCCACAGCAACAGTAAACGCTCAGAGAAAGTGGTGACGTAGTTTAAAGAGCGAAAGAGACCCGTGCGTCACGTTACAAACAGCTGTTGATTCGTGTTCCGTGTTCACAACGTTCAGTGTCATTTTAACAGTAAAAACATAGTCGTTTTTAACCCAACTGTTGATTTTCCTAAACCTAATTAAGTGGTTTTGTTACCTAATCCTAAGCAAGTGTTTTTGTTTACTTCGACCAAAAAAAGTGACGCCGCCGGCCGTGACAAAGCGTCAGTATGTGGCGAGATGGGATGAGAACGTGTTGGTCACCAACACAGTCTCACGGTAGTTCGTAAAAAAGTCACGAAATTTAATCTATTTGATTCATGTACAGAGACACAAATTTCCCTTTTTTTATGACGTTCAGCACGACTTTCAACAACATATCTTTTGTGTGTTTTCCTACGAATGTCCAGCAACACGTGACGCATGTGTCAATTTCCGCTCCAGTCTTTTCAAAATAAAACTACTTAGTTAGGTTTAGGAAAAGGTTGCAGTTTGGGTTAAAATGACTCCGGAAGTGGCGTGACTTAGGTACGGAAGATATGTGACAAATAAATCAACTTTGACTTGTGGTTTCACACGGGACATGAACAGCGGTCTTCTGGGTGAAAGAACTGCTGTGTGACTGGGTTGTACATGCACATGCATCAATGTACATGTGCTGCTGTGTGGTGGACTACAGTCAGCGTTCAAAGTGTGGCTAACCTTCCAAAAAGAGAGTGAAGATGGGATCAAATGTAATCACCAGTGTTGGGCAGTTATTACGTGTTACAGTAATGTATTCAGTAACGCGTGTTGTAAGGGATCACAATGTTAAGTCCAGTAACCAAGAGTAAAGAGAAGTTCCTGTCTTACATAAGCACATGAAGAAACTGACACACCTTATTCGATAAGGTGTGCAAGGTGTTTATGATATGCATGTACAGTATGTATGTACAGATAAACACCCACGCAAACAGTCAACAGTGAATAGATATCAGACAGATGCATAGATTCACACATTTTACAGATAAACACACTTCCTGGAGGACAGCTGTTCTGCAACTTCCTGTCTGTCAAAATAAAAGGTGTGAAAATAGCAGGAGAATAAAGTCCGATACTTCTTTACCTTTCTCTCTTTGAATGTTCAGACATTACTGTAAGTTTGGCTTTTTTGGTAATGTTTAATGCTATTTGATATAATCTTGGATCTCTACAACCGATGATTATGATGATTTCATCAGTTGGTTACCGTACAGTTTCTCATCTGCGCTCCGGGTGGGGTGAGAATGTGATGGTGAGACTGATGAAACATTGAGCGGACTTTGCTTTGAGATTTGAGTTGTCTGTCTCATATCTTTTACAATTGAAAGGTGCTTATGGAATAGTTGGCTCACTACAAGCTGCTTTTGAATGTTTATGATAACGTGGATCTGTAATTAATGTTTCATATTAAATTAAATTAAATGTTTGAGGCACCGTTAAACAATCTGGCTTCAATTCACCACCTCACTATCTGCGTCGCCATAATGTTTCGTACGCATGGGTCAGAGTTTCCGTACAGGTGCGCACATTCTCCCGCCAAGTTTGGGGTTTTTATAGAGCACAACTTTTGCGTGGGAAGTGACGTACGCGACGGTAATAAATGATGCCTTCATTTTACAAACGTAGTAATTTTAGGCCAAATCATGATGTTTTTTCCTAAACCTAACTAAGTGGTTTTGTTGTCGAAACCTAAGCAAATGTTTTGGTTTGAATTTACAACGTTAACCACGTGTTTGAGCGTGGTGGAGCGCCATAGTTTGACGCACTTTAGAAAGAAAAGTAAGTTTGGATGAGAACGTGTTGAAATAGCATTAAACGCATTAAAATGATGACAATTACAAAGCAATTTGTTCCTTTTATAATCTACTCAGCACTTCACTCGGAGTGCGCTACATATCTTAACATAGCAACTGCAATGCTGAATACTTTTAAGTGCAAAATGCATTAAAATGAAGAACATTACAAGTGACTTTGATCCTTTATAATCTACTTGATTATTCCAAGAATAGTCTGCACACAGCGTGATGTGAGCTCTTGTATTGCTGCACACATGCTGACACGTACAGGAACAAGAAATAGCTGTTTTTTCACAGGGTACAATGACTTAAGAAAAGAAGTCTATTTCAAGGCTGAGCGTGGGTCAGAAGATGGAACATGTTGAATAAATCTCAAGGATTCAGACTCCACCTCTCCTCTGCACCTTTACCTATTTCATACTTCTCCTTCCACCCTTCTCCACCCTCTTCACTCACTTTTCCATCTTCATCTTCTCTCCTTCTTTGTCTTTCCCATCATGCTCCCTCTCTCTCGTCTACCTCTCTGCCATGTTCTTAGTCTTACTTTTCACCTTTTCTCTCCTCTCATCTACCTCTCGCTTCATTTCTTTACCTCCTCTTTCCTTCTGTCCTTTACCTTTTCTCTCAGCGGTGACTAATCATCCTTGTCAACACATAACTTTCCATTATTGACGCATCAGCCTCTTGGTGCCTCCGGCTACAATCCTCTCCTCCTCCATTTGCTGGGAAGGGTCAGATATATACATTAAATCCATGCACGATGCATTTTCTGGTGTGTTTTGGGGTCGTTTGCTCAACCGAGTCGCCAGAAATAAAATGTTGGCATTGAACATTTCTGAAAACCACGGATACGTTGAATGTCGACGTTTCTGAACCAAAAATCTGTATCATATCAGCCTCGTATCTCGCTTGCAGAAACGCACAATGTCACGTGGTTAACGTTGTGAAACGACTGGTTAGGTTTAGACAACAAAACACCTGCCTGTGTCTCTTTTTGCTTTTTAAACTACATCACTTTCTCTGACTGAATGCAGAAACGTCGACATTCAACGTATCCATGGTTTGCAGAAACGTCCAATGCAAACATTTTTCCCACAGCGACTGGGCTGCATTTGCTCTAGAAACCTGAATGTTTGTTGAAGGTTAAAGATGAGGAGAGCGAGGTGAACCATAATTGAGACCAAACGTTAAAAAGAAATAGTGACGAGTCTGAGTCTCAACAACTGTTTGTCATGAATAAAGTCGTTCGCTGCAGGTTTCCTTGCATCAGTTGTTATCGTAGCACCAGTTTGTGCCTCTCAAGCATTTATCACTAGATTCATGTCACAGAGAAGTATCTGTTTTTCTGAAAGATAAATCTTTAAAGACACATCAACAACAGACAATATCCAAGAACTGATCTCACATCATGCACAGCAAATGTCAACTGAAACAGCCCATTGTCTTATTTATTTATTTATTTATTTATTCATTCATTCATTCATTTATTATTTATTTATTTTTTCCTGACAAACCTACCTCTTTGTACTGTACTGCTGCTTAGTATCTTTACTGTTTGTATCATATATTTAGTCATGGAGATATAGGTTGGGTGGGATGGGTGGATGAGGGAGTGTTTATAATATGAAATCGTCCTTGTAACCTTCAAGTTATAACAAAATGTTGAACACAAATATCAATATATATATATTTTTTAAAACAGAACAATCTTTAAAGAACCAAGAAGGTCATTTAACAACTCTCATCATATAATTATTAAAAATATATATTATCCCAAGTTGTCACTCTGCTTCTTAGTTATAAAAGGTGGTACGTGACAAACAACAAATGATTATAATAATAATAATAATAATAATAATAATAATAATAATAATAATAATAATTAAATAAATGTTAAAATGAATATTTAAAAATAAATAAATAAATAAAATGATTGATACAATTTTTTTTCACATTACAAATAGAGTATGGAGATATACAATAATTTTTGTATGGATAAGTGGATTAATGTTTTTTCTCATGTATTGGACAGAATATTCTGGCTCCAGATGGACAGGAGAGTCTCTGATGCTCCGAACACCTTCAAACCTGCGCTGGTGTTAAAAGTTGAAAGTCCTGCAGTTTAGAGGTTGTTTATCTTTCAGGAGAACAGATGCTGAGCTATGTGACTTGAATCTAACGATGATTCCACACGAGAGTATTGGGGCGATGCGTTTGTTGTTCATTTAAACTGCAGTATTTCTCGCTCCAGTGGTTTGATTGACTACAGAATCATCTGGATGCCAAGTTAGTTTGTAGCTATTAATACCACATTACTGTCTGGCATCTGACGGCTGCAACCAGCCGCGTCCCGTCCGCCGCTTAGTTGACAACAGATTTTCACTCTCAGAATATAATTCAGTTAATGGCTGATGGAACTTATTATGTTATCTCATCAACTACACATATAGTAGCCTATGTGAGCACTCTGCAATCAAAAGAAAACATTTTCTCTGCAGAAAACAAAGAAGAAAAAGAGAGCTAACAATAAAGAGAATGGAAGAACAGAAGAGACGTTTGACATTTGGAGAGGTGTAAATGATGATGAAAGGAGCGCTGGCTTTGATGTCTGTGAACCACTCGACACATTCACAAGAGCTTTTCTCATTTTCAATATTTTTAGCTCTTCTTTAAATGAGCTAATGTCGGGTACACACCACACGAGAATCAAGCCAATTTTGGGTCTGATTCCTCCCGACGATCGTCAGCAAAGCCCTGATTGTTTGATGAATCTAAAGATGATATTTCCAGATGTTCATGTGAAGTATGTTAACAGTGTTTTTTTAGTCCATCCTGGCTGCACCAATTTAAAATTGTAAATATTAAACGTGTTCAATATTTACGATGGGATATCCTGTGTGGGGAACCCCCGAAGACAGCCGATGAATTAAATCTGTATGTAATCCATGTGATAGTGAACTGGGAAGTATAGAGAGCGACAAACGCCTCGTAGGGAGGAGGTTGGGTTGAACGGGTGGGTCAAAAAACACAGGACATTCGCCCACAAGTCCAAGTGGTTATTTTAACCCAAACCGCAACCTTTTCCCAAACCTAACTAAGTAGTTTTATTTTGAAAAGACTGGAGTGGAAATTGACACGTGCGTCACGTAAGTTACGGCACTTCTGGTGTTATTTTAACCCAAACCACTATCTTTTCCTGAACCAAACTAAGTCACGTAACTTCCGTACTTAAGTTACACCACCATCCGGAGTTATTTAAACCCAAACCGTGATCTTTTCCTAAAGCTAACTAAGTAGTTTTATTTTAGAAAGACTGGAGCGGAAATTGACATGTGCGTCACTTGTTGCTGGACATTTGTTGGAAAACTCACCAAAAAATATGTTGTTGAAAGTCGTGCTGAGCGTCACAAAAAAAAGGAAATTTGTGTCTGTGTTCACGAATCAAATAGATTAAGTTGTATAACTATTTCACGAACTGCTGTGTTGGAAAGAACTATGGCCAATTAGTAACCAAGCTGACGGAAGAACCACTGTCGTCTAATGCATGAGCTAATGCTAAACGTGAAACATAAAGTAGTAGTGAGATGGAGCTCAGAAATGGAGGACCAACTTGTTGATTAGTGTTTATTTAACGTGTCTCCATGACTTCATCGAGTTTTCAGTATAAAATGGAGCAAAAACTAACATCACTAACAAAGAGTATAGATACAAAGAGACGAAGCTCCGGTGTATTTTTGACAACAGCCGCTGTCGCTATTTTGGACTGAAACCACTTATTATATTTATGTTATTATTTTTTTCAACCACGGCCATTTTGGTAGAATAGACAATAGAATAGAAATAATTTATTTTTACTTTTGTACGTCACTTTGTAGGCGGACATTTTACTGGCGTCCGATAGTCGCTTTCAGTCCAAATTGGCGGAAGCGTCGCTCTGCTGCTGGGCACTGATGTCGCAATGGAACGAACAATTGACTTTCACTTCTTGGCAATATACGTTCTTTGGCGTGACTTCTTCCTGCCCGTCGTCCGCCATGTTTGTTTACACTAAATTCACGTTTGATTGCGAGATATTTTGCGAGATTTCCAGTTTTTTTTAGTGGGGACTCTTGTTGTTGATGAATGAATCTGTTAGTGTGTGGTGTTTTGGCTGTTTTGGCCAAATCGTTGCTCTCCACACACTATAGGAACAAAACTGTTAAATTCAACAGAACATGTCGTTATGTGTGAGCTCTCTCACATTTTACACATCTGGTAAGATTTGAAAAATCTTTTCGTGTGGGCCAACCTTGAAGCTGACTTGTGAATTTGGTTTTGCAGCCGTGACCAGATGGATCATTTTTTACTGGGTCTTGGGGATTTGTTTGCAAGGCTGCGTCCTACAGGTAGCACTGCTGCACGCTGTTATCAACTCCCATATCGAATCCATCTCTACTGTAAGTAACTGCAGAGGGCGGGGAGGGACCGGAGAGAGAGCCAGCAGACCCTGGATCTGCACTCTCCATTAACATAGTCAGCAGCTGTGAAAGGGCAGAGCGCCGGCCGCCTGGAGATTTATCAGAATGTCACCGTACGCCACATTAGCCTTGACACCGCACGCACACACACACACTGCGGTAGCCACAACAGTAGCTACTCTGCTGAATCCAGGGTCAAACCGAAGCAGTCGTCTCATTCCAACGAGTCACACAGGTCGCACACAAAAGTGTGTGTGCAGGAGTTTCTGTGCAAGCATGTGTGGTACGTGAATATTTCAGTTTCCGTCTGCGTAACTGTCCAGACTTTGTTTTTCTACCCTGAGTTGATTTTTGCTTGACTGAAAGACAAATAGAGGTCTAGCAACACCTGCGGATCCACTCTGAAGCAACCTTCAGCACATCAAAGACGTCTGGCTTCTACTCCGCAGCCTTCTTAAATCATTAACCACTCTCTTTAATCTCTCTCACACACACACACACACACACACACACACACACACACACACACACACACCTTTGGCTGCATCAGTGATGTCAGCTGTATCAGCGCCACGATCAAAAATGAATGCATGTCGGAGGGAAGCTGCAGTGTTTTAACTTCATATTCAAGGATCACAAACAACAGCTCTTGAATGTTTTACATTAAGATGATGGCAGATGTACCTTGCGGGTACATCTGCGTTATTTATAAATGGAAACGTCCACTCAGCCGCTAGCAGAAAGCAGTGACGTAGGTTACCACAGTAAGCTAATCAATAAGGTTATGAATAATGTGAACACTAGCACTAGCTGAGTCAACATTTTGAAATAACTGACAGGGTTAGTTCAGATTTTTTGAAGTAGGGGTTGTATGTATACTCCTGTGTTCTGAGAGGTAAAATTACTGTTTTTGTGAATGGAGTCTGGTGGCTTTGAAGAGAGCGAGATAACGGCTTCAGTTCCCCGTCAGAAAGGGCTGTCTGACGGCGAGGTAAAGCAGCTGTGGACAGGAGCAGCAGAAAAACAGATTTTAGACACCTAGAAAATCAATATCAGTTTAAGTGTACGCTATATTTAAAATATTTTCACCGCTTTACCTCGCCATCAGACAGCCCTTTCTTACAGGGAACTGAAGCTTTTATATCCAGCCCTTTCACACGAAAAGGCGTATAAATGCCACGATAATGCGCAAGTCGTTTCACATGCAGTAAGTATGGCTTTCTTGATTTCTGCATGTAATTTGTACACCATGTATCCTGTACTGACTGCGATGTAAACTCATCCTTGTGGTGGGCGGATGTTGAGGTGGACGGGTCCAACAAACACTGAACTTTTAACCAGGAGACACGTGTTCGAGACTGTTGTTTTGTTTTGTAAATTAAATTAGTGACGTTTGTCATGAGACGATTGTCTCGTGTTTTTTATTGACGTTTGTGACGTGTTTTCTGTAGTTGTGTTACATTGTTTCCGTACGTGTTTTAATTAGTTTACTTACTTTTTTTAAGCCCAACCATGACGTGTTCCCTAACTAAGTGTTTTTTTTGCCTAAACCGAACTGCAGATGTTTACACTGCGTACAAATGACTAATGTCGTGGTATTTATACACCTTCCCGTGAGACCAGGAAAAGAGCATAAAACATACTTTGACCAAAATGTGAATGTCTGGATTTTAATACATAAGGAATACCACTGAGAAGCTACAGACTGATATAAAAACCTAAAAAATAATAATAATAATAGTGGACCCGCCCTTTTAAAGAAAATAATGGCCAAAAGGGATTCCTGTTCCACTGAAGCAGTAGTTTAATTGAAATTAACGACTAAAAATTAGCAATGAATACAGACTTTTGACTTGATTTCATGCCTTGTGCTTTGTTTTACTTCGACATGTTACAGTATGTGTCGGAGCATTAATGAGGATGATACAGGCTAAGTGCAGGACAACCAAGTGTGTCTGTCTTAGAAATCAGTCCTAATTGCAGAGAAAGTGTTTTTCCACTGAAGGATTTAGAGGCTTTTTGTTTGCTTGTTTTTCTGCTACTGTGATAAATTAGACGGCTGTGGATCAGAAGAAACCTCTGAAAATCTGACTGTCTTTAGTCCTTGTTTTACATTTTTACTCTGATGTAGCTGTTCAGATGCACTCTGGACTGTGAGACACACATCTAGATCTGGACTTCAACTCTTAAACATACAGAGTAAATGTGCCTTAACCAGCCGCTCCACTGAGCACAGCTCCTCTGACAGTTACAACGTTTTAAATGTGCAGTAGTCCTGGATCATTAAGTCTGAATTAAAAGTAGGAACTAGATTTGAACATATGTTTAAGAAAGAATGGTTTAAAGTGAGCTTGACTGAGACGATACAGCCCCCCACCCAGAGACGGCAGAGTAGTGTGCTGTGAAACAGTATTAGTGTGCACTCAGCACGTTCAGACCACGGACACATGCTGACCAGTAACCGCTGTACACAACAACCAGCAGCTGCTTTGTGAAGGATGTACAGTATACACTCTTCTTCATCATTTGGTCAGTTTTTCCAGCCTCGGTCTGTGTCTCATTCACATGAACGGAGGAAGGGAAATAACTGGATAACTCAAGGGAAGTTAAGGAGTATCAGTCAGTTTTAGTTGTTTCTTACAGTCTATGCTTCTTCTTGAGGTCTGAGTCAGGGTGGCAACAGAATAAGCAGGATAACCCACACATACCAGACACAATATCACAGCCAACCGTATATATTTTATGGCACTATTCAAAATTTAAATCTGGGGCTCCTCGCAGTGCTCTAAAAGGCCAACATGATTCAATAATGTATTCTGTCTCAGATAATATGGTAATACAGTTTTTAGAGAGAACAGGTCTTCTACTCAAGCTGGAAACAAGACGTGTCGCTTACAATCGAAACCCCCTGATTGCTATAATGGCATCAAAATGTCTGTATTCACAAAAGGCTGAAAGGAACAAATCATTCAAATGATTGTAAGACTTTCCAATCAATCGTTCTCTACAGAAAGAAATCAACCGCAATGAAACATTTAGCTCATATTCAAATGGAAAATGCTGTTATACAGGAGTGGACTGTATAGCGCCTGTGCTTCTGTTACAGATGTGTCGGCAAAACTGTGGTTATTTTACAGAAATACAACGTCGTCGCTCGGCACATGCGCATCAGGCACTGTGCTTATAGGGCACCAAGTGCCGCAGGGGGCTAAAAACAGCCGGCCATAACGCTGCCGTTAGCCACTGAGGTGTCGCGGACCTCGCGGTAAAGACAGCTCAACTTTGGAGCGACATTTCACAGCAAGCTAGCATGACATGTTCAGTATCAACGGATTCATCGCAATCTCAAGATTCATATGATACAGTATATGATGTCCACTGTCTTAAAAACTTGAAACCCAAAACGACCTTGAAATGACAGTAATGTTACTGCCAGTCAGATGATCCACCATCACTTTCAGAGGGTTAAAAGTAGGAAAAATAAACCAAGAACTGAGGAGAATAATTCCAGGTTTAACATTATGGTGATCAATGAGGCAGGCAGAGTCCAATAAAAATATTATCAACGGTTCTATTTTTCACATTATGATGGTTAAATTATGTTAGAAATAGGTCTACCAGTAGGCTGCAGGTTAACATCTTTTACCCGACAACCCCGGTACCGGGTTCGGCTGAGCTGTGTGTTAAAACACTGCCTTTAAAAACTTCATAAAATGCTGTGGTGGTCTTTTTTCCGAATTGTTTCTAAAAGACGAGGCCTTAACGCTACTAAAACAACACTCCAAGTGTATTTTGCCCAAAACAATATTTGTTTGACAATGATTTCAATATTTTAGTTACAAAATCAACGCACGAGAAATTGTATTTTTACTTTATAATATGTTTGACTGTCTTTATATTGAATGTACATACTTGACTTTGGAATCCTTTTTGTTATCTTTTTTACATTGTTATTGATCGTATTTGTTATTATCTAAGTTTTACTTGATCATATTTCATTATTATAATAAAACTACTCCATTTGGAATCAAAATTATACAATTTAGTTGTTTTTTATTGATTTTATACTGAGCACAATGGTAGAATGTGATGATGCACAGGGTAAATGTCATGGCCAAAGGCTCCATTGTGTGCACGTAGCCTCCTGTAGTGGATATCAGTAGTATTTTATCGCCAGATTATTTGTGTTATTTATATCTGCTTTGGCACAGTTATAGTCAAGGCGTAGCTGAATGAATTCAGTGGCATCTCTGTGCATGGCATCATTGCTATAATGGTGTTATCCACTGTCTAATCTAGTAAAACACAAGGGGGGTTCATCACAATTTACTCAGGCACAGTAACAGTCCCAATGTTACTGACACTGAGGATGAATTCTCCGAGGTCTTACCTATCCATAGAGACCAAGATCATGCATATAGACCCGGTAGTTGTGGAGCTATTCTTAATTTATTTTGGGTATGTCTGTCTAGGCGAACCACAACTTCCAGTAGGGCTTAAGAGGTTAAGCTTTGGCCTATTCAAACAAGACAATTTCATTTAAAAGATAAATATCAGCTTAGCTTTTTTTTTTTCAATGTGTTACTGTTACTGGTGCATTCTAGTCAGATTTAATTATTTCTTTATATATAGAAATATTAGGTTTGATCTTCAAAACATCTTTTTCAAAAAGGAATCTTGAGAAAAAGGAGGTGTCTCACAATCAAGGTCAACGTGGTAGCTATATTATAAGCAGGTTAAGAGCCGATGTCAATCCTGTATGCACAAAAATAACACTGTTTAACACGGTTTGCAAGCGCACAAAAAAAATGTTTGGCACGTGTGGAAGAGGTAGGGGACACCAGCTAAAATCTTGCCTCGGGCACCAAATTGGTCAGGGCCGGCTCTGTAGAAATATGAGCCTTTACATTCAGCAGAACAAACACCTGTGAAATTGAAATATTTAGAGCAAAAATGTGGTTATTTGAATCGAAAAGACATGTTTGTCTGCAGTCCTGTCTTTCAAGGGAAACATATTTTGTTGCGGATTACATTTGTTTTTGACGTATCACAAATAGGTCTGTAATGATAGTCCGCCGCATTGGGTCAAGGTTGAGGTGGTGGATGGGTCAAACAAACACAGGACTTTCACCCAGAAGACCGCTGTTCATGTCCCATGTGAAACTAAAAGTTAATGTTCACTTATTTTAACTTACGTCCGTAGCTTAATAACGTAACAAACGTAGTAATTTTAAGCCAAAACATGATGGTTTTTAATAAACCTAGCCAAGTAGTTTTATTGCTTTTGTTTTGCTTCAATTTACAACTGTAACCACGTGTTTAAAACTGTTTCAAATTGTTAAAAACTGTGACTCTAATCCAGAAGAAAATATGTTTCCCTGGAAATGTAATTGAGAATGCATTTCAGTTGTATGGGAACATCATTTTTGCACGGCTGGTAACAGCAGTCTTGGCGAAACTGTGTTATTTTACAGAAATATCAGCCTTTACAGTCAGCAGAACACCTGTGAAATTAAAATATTTCCAGTAAAAATGTGATTATTTGGAATGAAATAGACATTTATTTGTTGATAGCAGAAACAATGGTGAGCTTAATCTCTGCTCTACAACATGACATGAGGGAAGCGCTAATTGCTGTCAGGAAAATGCCATGCTTATTATCTACGACGCTGGTTATCTGCGGAGCAGAGATTGTCTCTACATGATTTGTCCCAGTACAAATCAGACGGCGTGCTGTTATTTCACACTAAGTGAGCCGGTTGGTGTGAAAGAACTCTCCGCGTTATGTCAGTCCTATAGATCACTTTATCTTGAACTCATCAATCTCAGAGCGAACGCGCTGCCGACGGTGTCGATACTGCTACAGCAGCGTGGGCTGCTGCTGGATTTGTCATCGTATGATCCATAGATATATCTGAGCTGTTCTCTCCTACGCAGCCATGTGGGAGGTACGGGGCAGTTATGAATGACACCTTTAGGCTCAGTGATTTTTCTGTCTCCGAACAACCGCGTGTCCATCACTTCTCTCTCAGTCCTTCTCAGCTCTAAGTGGCGTCTGTGCACAGAATCACTATCCAGAGGATGCTTTTAGTCCTCAGAGTGGAGTCTAAGTGCAGCATGTGTCTCAAGTTAATTTGTCTCCATTAAAGACGTTTACACTTCATTATCTTAGCATTGAACCAAGCCTTGCCCTGAGAGAGTCCAGGTTTATCTCAACATTATCTCACAATTGCATTTATGAACCAAACAGTGACCACAGAGTAGATACGCCTAAACATCCGAGCTAAGGGTTAACGTCTTCAGAGTAACTGGAGGACACAACTTGTTAACATTTGTTCGTCTATATGGCGTACTTTGTAAGGTTTGTTCATGTGATCACGCTCCAACATCCAAAATGTAAGTGTAGGCTGTCACACAGCATTCAGAAGAAAAAATGGAACACCCAGAATATTAAAAAATAACAAAAAAACAGCTACAGAACACACGACACAAACGTCAGTAAAAAACATGTGACAATCGTCATGTGACAGACGTCACTAACGTAACTTACAAAACAAAATACCGGTCAACAACAGTCTCTAACGCTGGTCTCATGGTTAAAAGTTCTGTGTTTGTTGGACCCATACACCGCTAAACGCCTTGCGCATTATCGTGGCATTTATATGCCTTTTTGTGCGAACGGGCTGGTTATGGCATGTTCCTTGTCTTATTCATTTATATTGTTTGATGAAATGAGGTTGTATATTGGAGAATAAAATACACGTATGGATCAATTGAGTCAATAAATGAAAAGTTAAAAAAAGAAGCAAATAATAAGGAAACACAACCGAGTTGCCAGAAAAACAACGCAGCGTAACAACTAACAACGGATCGTAAGTAAAAATGTAACAACGTAGGGTAACAACGTAGCGTAACAACGTAGCGTAACAACGTAGCGTAACAATGGAGCGTAACAACTGTAACAATGCAACAAAACCAGTGGACCATCCACCTCCACTCCCGCCCGCCCGTTGTGTCTTTTTTCACTCTTCTCTCTCTTCATCACTTGCTCTGACATTCAACATATTCCTGGTTTGTGTGCCAATGCCACCATGTTTTCCTGGCGACTGGGCTGAGAAGCATGGAAGTTGTGAATTTGGTGGCTTCTTCCATTAATAATTCTGCTCATCAGCACTGATTTCCCAGGCAATCAATTCAAAAAAATAAATAAATAAAGAGCATGTACCCTGGTAAAGAGGCTTTGTGTTATAACCTAGTTTTAAGCCTTTATTATTTTTAGTCATGCAATTGTGTTTAATCACACTGACATTCTAAAACAAATTATCTGCCAGGTGTAGTCAGCTGTGATGGCAGGCTAGAGCCCGATGGGTGTGCTGATCCAGCTGTGTGAAAGGTAGGCCATTCTCCACTCTCCACAGCTGGTAGGATTCTGCTAGCTGTCTCTGAAGAGAAGAACAAAGGCAAGAGAGACCTGGGAAATGTGCATTTCAACACGTTATGAACCTGTGAACCTGCTACCTGATGGAAAGTAATTTGAGTACGGGCACCCACTGTGGACGAGGAGAAATATTCCGCGGCTCTGCTGGTTGCTGCTGCCGGGCATCGGTTAAAAGGAGCTGCTCGAGCCTCTGCAAAGGTTCGAGATCCAAGCCCTTTGAAATGCGTCGAACGGCCCCGGGCTACTGGACATCGGGGGGCGTTTGATTTGTCTCGGTTAGGATATCGACCACCGGGTTGGGTCAACGCAGCAACACAGTGCTGCCTTTCATCCATCGCCCAACATTCCTCTGCCCCCCCCACTCCTCCGCCGCACAAATGTAACAAGAAGAAAAAAAAATAATAAATCTGTTTGTGTGGAGAGCAACACTGTTCCTCTAGCAGCTGATTACAGCTGGCAGCACGTGGTGATTTACGTGAGGTTGACAACTACAGTCTACTTTACTCGCTCCTCGATTTACTGTTTAATCTCTCTCTTCACTCATCTGTTCTGTCCATCCCAACTCCTCACGTACCGATGCTTCATCACTTTTCGGTCACAGTAAACACACTTAATGTTATGAATTTAACAAAATCATTTGCTTAGGTTCAGGCAACAAAACACTTAGTTGTCTTTAGGAAAAAAACAACATGGTTGGGTTTAAAATTACTACATTTGTACAGTGAAAATTAATGTTTTAAACACGGGACACGAATGATCAGCTGAAGTGAAAGTGAAACTTAACGCATGGGACACGAACAACGGTCTCCTGGATGAAAGCCTCGTATTTGTTGCAACCCGGTCTCACTCCCAACTCGTCAAATACCTAGTCTATACTGACCTCAATGTAAACGCATCCGCGTGAATCTGCTATGCTCAGAGCTAGTGACGTAGAATAAAAAGTGAGAGAGACTGCTGATGGTGGGAGGTGGATGGGTCCAACAAACACAGGACTTTAACCAGGAGACCGGCCTTCGTGTCCCAAAGTTTTGAGTTATTTTGAAGTAATGCTGGTGACATTTGTGACCTGTTTTTAGTGATGTTTGTGACTTGTTTAAGTAAGTATTTTACTTAGTTTACTGTGGAGGTGGGCGTGGTTGGTATTCATCTGCAGTAGAGAGAGAGGTGTGGGGGAGGCACATGAGAGCAGTGCCAGGTGAGGTGATTGACACAGCTGGTGAGCATTGTCTGATCATACTCTCCCTTTAAATGCAGTAGCGTGCAGAGTAGAAAAAGAGTTTTGTTTGAAGTGCAAGTTGGAAGCAGCTGGACCTCGGGCGGCGGGGATCATCCAAGTTGTAAATTTGTGTTGAATAAGTGAGACCAGTTGTAAATAAAAACTGTTGACGTTTGCAGCAATTTGTCCTGTTTGTGATTGTGCTGAGAGAACCCACAGTGGCAGCGGTCTTGCTACATTCACATACTTATTTTAAGCCCAACCATGATGTTTTTCCTAAACCTAACTTTAGTGGTTTTGTTGCCTTAACCTAACTGTGTCTGTTAACGTGGTTTTGTTGTGTGGCGTAAAAATTACACACAAAAAGGCTAAAATGTGTCCTCATGACATGCAAAATGTCCTTTTAATGTTGTGCTATTTATACAACTTTCCATGAGACCTGGTTGTATATGGAGTACCCCAGAGCTCTGTTCTTAGCCCTCTGCTTTTCTCTGTTAATATTTCACGTCTTGGCCAAATCAATGGAATTAATTTCCTCTCCTGCTGAGGCTACTCAGCTGTAAAGGCGAATAATCATCCCCAAATTATCAAATTAGAGGCTTTCTTTTCTGCTGTGATGTCACATAATTTCCTGTTCCTAAACTGAACCAGTTTGATCAAGTAGCAGTAACGCTCGACAACTGTGTGATTTCTCAAATAGTTTGACAGCCAAAAATCTCCTACCGTCTCTTCTGATCAGCACATTAAAGAAACATTTTGGTAAAGTTTAATTTTATCTTTTCACAGCTTTGAAATGCTGGCAGATTCAGTTCAGTATTCCAGTTGGATTTAGCCCAAAAAAAGTCACATGAAATAAGTGTTTATTAGTCCATATTGTTCACAATGCTGTTGGTACGAGTGTTGTTTTGTCAACTTGCCACACAAGCCGTCAAGTCGGCATCATTATGCCCTCATGTTTGCCGAGCTGAAATGCAGTGGAAACCAAACCAGCTCTGCTCCGGTCAGAGTTTGGAGAACACCCAAACACTTCTTGTACAACTAACTGAAAAAAAAATAGTTTACTATAAAATATATATAGACGTACTGTACAACTTGGGGCACAGTAACGCTGCCACATTTCTCTCTCCACTGTAGCAGGAACAGAAGTGTTGATAACACCGCAGCCAGAGTCAAATATAACTGACTCACCAAGTCACTCTTGACTTTTTTTTGCAATGAAAGTTCTTCATGAACTTTTTTCCTTTTTAAACACCTCAGTATATACGGTCTCATTTCCCCCAGATAGCTACCTGTGGCAAGGGAGGTAAAACCCTGCACCACAGGAGGAGAGGATAACAAATGATGGAACGTATGGATGGAGAAATGGGGGACGGGGTAATCCTGTTAGCCAGCTAATCGCCGTGGATACAAGGTCCAGGAACGCAGGATGTTAGACACAGGAACCTGCACCCTCAGCATCACCACTCAGTGTGTGTGTGTGTTTCCTGAAGGGAAGGGGCTGGGTATCCATTACCCATTATCATCCGGGGCTCTTGGGGATTACTGTGAATAAAGAGCGAGAGAGAGGGAGGGAGAGAATGGGGACTTAGCCTCATATCCTGCAGCTTCTTGCTCTGCTGTCCAGCTCGCCACACAATCATTTGGCTGACGGCGAGGCTCAGGAGGAAGGAATGATGCGGGAGGTGCTGCAGCTAAAGGAACGGTAATTGAAAACTTGATTAAAATGTTTAATGTGTACGCTTGCAGTCCGAAAAGCCATCTCAATGTCCTGCATCTAATCCAGTCTGTCAGGTTGTAGCCTATAGACTAACTGCAATAAGTTCCTGACACCAACAGTGATAGTCGTCAGCAGTATTGGAAATACTGCGTCGTAAGTTTCAACACATTTCACTCCCAACTCGTCAAATACCGCCACTTGGTCAGACCAACACACGGGGTTGCCCTCTTGCATTACTCTGCATGACAATATACACTTGTTACGTGCATAGTGCTCTTTCATAATATTTTCACAGCAAGTTAAGTTTAGGCAACACAACCTCATAGTTAGGGCTAGGAAAACGTCGTGGTTGACGATAACTTCACTGACTAGCGACTCACAGGACTGATGATACTAACAATTCACGTGACTCAAGACTGACGTGACAAAATAAGTCACATTTTTAGTTTCACACGGGACACAAACACCGATCTCCTGGTTGAAAGTCTTGTGTTTGTTTCATCTTTCCATCTTTATCCAACCTTAACCATCTAGTCTTTGTCTCCTAAACTTAACTATACAGTAGCATCATCAGAAAACACTCATATGAGTCCTTTTTGGTGCAGTTTTATGGGTCATTTTGAAAGAAATTGTTTCGGTATGAGGACTAGAAACCAACATTGATCGTTTGTACTGAACTGACCCAACCATCCGTCCTGACCTTCCCCATAAGAACATCATGCTACTTCCTTTTTAGCCACACTAGCTTAAGGGAGGGCAATGACGGTCTGTCAACTTGAGTGAAGTATCTCAACACTAATTTCCTTGTAATTTGGACCAGACATTCATGTCTCCCTCGGGATGAATTGTAATCACTTTGGTGATCTCCTCAGCACTTTCATCGGGTCAAAATCTCAATTTGTGCAACACTTTGGTTTAAATACCTGCAAAACTAATTACATTCCCATCAGCCCCAAATGTAGTTTGTCTTTAGTAGGCTACTAATTAGCAGATGCTATCATGCTAACACGCTAAACAAAGATGGTGAACATGGTAAATATTATAGAGTGCTGAAGGAATGAGTCCTAAAACCCAGAAAATCAGTTAGCATTTTATCACTTCCACTTCCTGTTCCCTCATCTGGAAGTCAATGGGTTTTTAGTTTCATGTCTGGAATAAGGTCTGTGGTGAACACAAGCTGACGAGATTTTGTTCTACGGTATAAAATACGTCAGTAAATATCCCACTCGGGATTTTTGAAGTCTTTATGGGATGCTAACAGGTGTCTAAATGAGACTACTAAACGTCATCATGCCGACTTGTCCACCTTTACATCACGGTCACATCGCCTTCGTGTAGTTTGTTTATAGCCTAACGTTAGCTTTTTACTTCAGGCGATTGCATTCACACTTCAAAAATCATAAAGTGGTGTTCATTGGTGGAGATTATCTTGCTGAACAAAACGTGTAAGTATCATAAACGTTAGCTTATTTTCCTGCAATAATCCAAAACCCAATGGAACAATCCCGTTGGGTTTTAGTGGAGGGAACCAGGGAGATGCTAACTTCCTGGTTAGCATACAAAAATATATCATCCCTGGAGCACTCTATACCTGCTAAACATTGGCGTGTTTGCACTGTCTTAGTGAGCATGTTATCATGCTGATGTTAGCATTTAGCTCAAAGCACCACTGAGCCTAAGTACTCACAGAGCTGCTAGCGCGGCTGTGGACTTTTGGTTTTGTTTAAACTACTGTTGTCATTTTTCTGGACACAACAGTCATTATTTGCATGGCTGCAACAGGCTGCTTATCAGGTAAAAAATAGGTCAAATCTATTCAAGATATAACAACAACAACAAACCTCTTTTTTTATATATTGTGTAGGATTTATGCCTTTTGCATATCCCTCCACGACATACATGAGGTCAAAGTTCAGCTCTGTACTCAAGGACACGCTGACACAAATTAATACCTGCTGTGACTTGACAGGTCACATCTAATGCTGCCAGCATGTTTCCTCTGAAATAACACTATTCTGTTCTGGTGTAAAACATGTCCACATAGACACACTACACCTCAGTGAGTGACGTCCTGCATCTGCTCCACATCCAGGACACACACACACACACACTGGACAATGACTTTTAAACCGTGTTTATATCAAACCTCAAGTTATTCCAAAAGCGGGAATATCATTTGAATAAATGAATAAAGCTTCTCACTTCTGTTCAGCATGACAGTACATGCACATAAACAAAATTACATTCATATTTCATGTGTTTGAGCCATCATGAGCTTAGCGTACCATATTGTAGATTTCAGGGCTTTTTAGCAAGTTCAACTTGTTAGAGTCTTGACCTTCTGGGGTCATCAGTCCACAGGTAATACTTCAACAGTTAACAGATGTGGTATGTTTCCTCATTCACTTATTGCACGCAAAAAAAGTGACTGAAAAGGTGTCGTGGGTCATTTGAGATCTCAGTATGTGGCCTGAAGTTTGAGCCATCATTTAGTTTTTTCTTGTGATGTAGTTTTTCAATCAAGGCAGCTAAGGAACCCAATCTGTGGTGCGTCTGTGATTGCTTATAATTATATATTGTGAAGTGAATTAATGCTGCATGTTGTCTCATGATTTGCCAGACCTGCCCATGGTTTGTTTGATGGAAAAATCTGGATTGGATTGGCAGGACAAGAGACAGCTGAAGAGAGGCTGCAAGAAGAGAGGAAGAGGTATTACGGGCTGTGTGTTTCAGTCAATAGAGCCTACAGTACACTGCCAACTAAGAAAAAAATTGCTCGTAGGCGATTTTATGCCATCCCCCTTGTTAGCAAAATGACCAGAACACATTCCCCCTTGTTAACCTGCCACCCACTCTCCATCCCCTAGTAGCAGAGAGAGTGCAGGAACAGAATATGTTGATCTAGTCTGCCTGACTCACTGATCCTTTATCTGACCGAGGTTAGTTAGCCTCCACCGGCCGCTGGAGCCGATCGCGGCCTCTCTAGACGATGCTTGTGATTCCAGCAGACTGCAGACGTGTTGATGAATCCACGGTGCGGTCCGTGGTGCTGAAGTAGCAGACGGACTGAACCGGGTCCATCCGCCCTGTTAAAGATTAACAAATCGCCTACTGCTTGTAGATGTACATTTAAATTCAAAGTAATTGAGATGTTACTTTAAATATGTACTGTATAATGACAATAAATATCACAGCCTAGAAGCTTAGTTACCTACAACCGTGTTTATTCACAAAACTTTATATACTGTAGAGGGTCATGGCCAAAATATATAATCCGCCTTTGTGGGAGAAGGTCAGAACGTTTTTCTCAGGTTTTTATTGAATGGATTACAGTTAGCATGTTGCTACAATTTCACATTCAACAATATCACGTTTGGAAAACTCGTGCTTTCCAACCCTGTCATAAAAACCAGACCCTGAATCTTTTACTTTTACAGCCTTCTAATATGACTTTAAACGAGTCCACAGCCGTGCTAGCGGCTCTGTGAGGCTGTACATAGCGGTGCTTTGAGCTAAAAGCTTGCGTCGGCATTCTAACATGCTCACAATGACATGCTGATGTTAACAGGTATAATGTTCACCATGTTCACCATCACACAATCATCTTTTTCCCCCCGGAGCATCGTGGGCCTTTTTACGTGGTCGGGCTCGGGGGAGCAAGGTAAGCCCGTGCATTAAGACGGCGGAGCAGGGAGACGGTGTATTTTTGGGACAATAGGTGTTTGTTTTCGGAATAACGGGCTGTCGTCTAATGAGCTTTAGGTCCAGTGGTGCATTTTTCGGACTATTGGGTTGTCGAAACAATGGGCAGTCCCTGTGACGAATAAACAACACGAAAATACATTCCTGTGAGTATTATATGTCTAAGTCTTTTATTGTGAAAGGAAAGAACAGGACAAGTGGATCTGGTCTGTGCTGCTTTTGTCAAGGTTGAAAGGAGTAATAAAGTTTGCCATCTGGGAGCCTCTGTGTTGTTGTTTCATAAATAGAGGCGCAACTGAACCCGTTCCACACAACATGATTGGTTGATGCCGTTATTTGCGGTGAGACAGCTCTAAAAAAATCAACGTTGTTGGGAAAAAAAAGACATGCAAATTAATCGCAAAAAAAGAAAAATGCTGGAGTTTAACGGCCTTTAGTATACCGCGTTAGCATGCTAACATTTGCTGATTAGCACAAAACACAAAGTACAACTGAAGTTGATGAGAACGTCATAAACAAAAGTACTGGACAAATCGAAATTTTGACCAGATGAAGAAAGTTAGAGGATCACCAATTTAGTTCATTTAAAGAAAACTTTACACTTGCATTAAAAACTATTAAACTTTAGTTTACTCAGAGTATACTTTAAAATGTACTTTCATAAACTAAAAAGTGGGCTACAAGTATATAACTAGTAAACTAACAGTATACCTATAAGTTCACTTGTAGTATATTTCATATTATAATTGCAGTACAAAATACAACTTGGATGTAAACTAGTTGTGTACTCAACTTCTTACATTTAAAGTATATTTAAAATTACTTTTATAAATCAAAAGGTCTTTCAAGTATTGAAGTAGTACACTTACAAGTATATTACTAGTACATTGATATTAGTATACTTATTATATAAAGTATACTTGGGAATATAAGTGAACTATACTTATGTTAACTTCGTAAAATAAACTTGAAGTATACTACTTTTTTGTAAAGAAAGACACCAAGTTAGGTTAAGATAACCCTCTAAAACGCCTCCAGACGAGGTAGTGACAGGCAGGAGTGTGAGAATAACCACATTGGACTCCTACTAAAACTAAAATGTGGGTTTTGATTGGCCTGTTATTGCTGTGAATGTGAAGCTAAGCAGAGGAGACCAAGACACCTGTAAGTGCAGGTAGGATGGAAAGCTGGACTATAAAAATAGTCTTTAAGTACCTTCATTTCACAGAAACTGTCTTCCAGCTCCCTCTCACCTCCACTAGTGCCTTTCTTTCCTTGTGCCCTCGTATCTTTTAGCAGATATTACTCATCCAGGCCACCACCTACATTCAGAAAGGAGAGCCTGTTATGAAATTATTGTCCTCTTTTGATAGCACCGTTCATCCAGAGCTTCTCCTCACAATAAAGACTCATTGATTGAGCCAGATTCAGCCTCTGACAACTATTTTAATTGCCTTTTTCTATCTATTGCCAATTCCCCTTTAATTATGATACACTAACTGCTAACTTTGACTGCCCCTGAGAGGAGAAAAAAGGTGTACAAATTACACAAGATTGCTGCAGAAAATAGGACTGACTCACTTCCCCTGACTTGTGTAAGATGGCGCCATCAATAAAATTAGCCGAGAGACAGGCGAGGGACAGCGAAGCCAGTTGGTGGGAAGATGTGATGAGCTGAAGTTACTGGTAGTCTGCCAATCAGCGGGGAACTGGGTCGTCCTCGCCATTACAGAGACTTGAGTTATGTTTAACAGCAGAATTTAGCAGCTCAAATAAAGATAAATGGTCGGTACCGTACCGAAGAGAGATAAAAACACAAGATGGAAGAGAGACAGTGAAATAAATTAATGCTGTATACCCTTCAGAAAACGTGAGGACAAAGCAGACTTTGAGTTTAAAGATCAAAAACTAAGGACTGTGAGG